>BQNB010019709.1:0-66468 GCA_026074375.1 Tanacetum coccineum | reverse complement strand
AAATACTAATATGAACTTTGTAATTTCTATTAATGACATTTATGCAACACAAACGGTAAACAAAAGTTTGTTTCCTTTCCTTGTTAGAGGAAGACAAACTAAGTCTTCTTTCCTTGTAAGAAAAAGACTTATTCCTATCCTTTATACTTGTATGAGAAAGCTATAATAGGAACACTTGAATTTTCCAATCCTAATCAAACTCAAACGGTTAAGTACGGTTCCTACATCTTATTTGGATGACTAGAGAACATGTATTCTATAGCCACAAAAACGATACATCTTGAAGCGTCAAGACATGGTATGAGTTTTAATAATTAGAAATGGAAATCTCTATAAATCGTGAAAGAGAAAAGGATATTAATAGCCTGTTTTCTAGTAGACTTAATATTTTTCCTAAGATTCTACACACCCTTGAGGTAATGTAGAAAGAGGAATTGCATGAAAAACTTTCAAGTTAAAGAATGACATTGATGGCTAGTCCATCATATATATATATATCATGTTTACTAGTCCGTAAGGCTCACATTAGAGATAATGTGCAGATATTCAAAGAGTAGAAAAGTAAATAAATTGCTACTTGCACTCCATTGGTATAAACACACATTTAATGTTGTCTTATCCAGTGGGTGCAATGCATTTTACTACTAATATAGATGCACATGTAATGTTGTCTAAATTCAGTAGGAGCTATGAGCTTATTACCTTATAAGTGACCCATTTTATTTCTAGCTGGTCTTGAAATAATACATTAATTTTCACATATAAAGCATCATAATTTTATAAGAATCATTGCATATTATTCTATTAGATAACTTGTCGCTTTTCTGATGTGGTTGCCTAAAATGTTATCTATACAATGTTTATGCATGATTGCTTATTAAACAATAAAGTTCTAGATATACTTGTCATACAAATATGATTTAAGTTTGACTTAAATCATATCATATCTGTGACATTACCATATTATTCATACAAACAAACTGAAGCGTGGTGGATTATAACCTACTAGTCTCAGGATCGTAACCTGACTCGTAATCTGCTCATTTCTTTTTATAAATACTTGATGTTGTGCCATGCATAAGTGGGAGAAATCCTAACAGTGTGCAAGGTACAACACATAACAATAGGACTAATGGTTTTTCTTAACTTCATGGTAAGAAAGCTAATATTCTACTAGGACTTATACACCTTGATGTTTGTCGCCCTACTTAGAACTAGTGTCAAGAAATAATAAATACTACTTCATCATATTCACTAAAAGGTTTAGCCAGTATGATTGTGTCTTATTGTAAAGACATTAATAAGAAGTATGTAATTAACTTGAAAGATAGTTGAAGCCAAGAGTCGACGTTCAATAATACTTTATTTAATATGCTTGTGACTTCTTGTAAAGACATAAACATAAAGTCGTTGAACTGTTCTAAGACTTATAAAGTAAGCAATTGACTTGTCATGTATCCTTGTCACGACATGTACATAAAGTCATTGAAATGTTCAAAGATTTATAACATAATGTTAGCAATTAACATGTTATGTCTTCTAGTTAAGACATGTACATAAAATCTTTGAACTTCTCTGAGACTTCTTGTGTACATCTGGGACTTAATTGACTTTGATGTTACCATGTCAACTTCCAGGGGGAAGTAGTATACACTAACACTTCACTTCATATAACACAACACGAATCGAACTAGAAAATAGAGATGGGATGATTTCTAGAGAGAGAGTTTAGAGAGAGAGAGTTTAGAGATAGAGAGTTAAGAGAGAATAGAAAGAAAATGAAATATTAATAATGAAATCAACCTGTATGTGTGTGTTCCTTTTCCAAAGTGGAAAAGGTATATATATACCTCAGCTTGCTGTGCTTGCAGTGGAACACCTTTTCAGCATGATTTGCGCATCATTCATCTTGTTCTTGTGATACGTGTAGTCTTTAACCCGCTTTGGCTTCCTGCATTCCTTTGCATAGTGCCCAAATCCCTTGTAGTTAAAGCACTGTATCCCATTCTGTTGCACTACCTGACTGCCTACAGTTTCCCTAGCCCCAGCAACAGTCATTGGTCCCTTTTGATCCCAAACTACCCTGACTGTAATATCTCTTTTTTATACCTTGGTGTGTATCTTCAGTCTTTTCCTGGAGTTTGAAAGAAGTTCAAAGGTTGTTGTTTGTGTAGGTTTGTAGTAGCTTCTTTGAAATATGCACAGGAAGTTGTCCTCTAAATTCTTTTGCATATCCCTTATCCCTCTGAACTTGTTCAAGGATCACTGTCTTCCTCAGACACTGACTCAGATTAAGGGTAACTGTTTGGGATCTCTTTGCCTTTGTTGTCTGTTAGATGCACTTGTTCTTGTGAAGAAGATTGCTTTGATGCTGCATTTTGTTTCTATGATGGTTTTTGGTGAGCTGATAGTAATTATATGAATATGGTTGAGCAGCCGCATGAATTCGTAATGATTTGCACTTTTTGGTAATTCTCCTCAGCACGGATATCATTAACGTTCCTTTTGAATACTGCTTCAGAATGTTCAAAAAGTTGTGAATTATGAGATGGTGTCTAATTTCTTTTTGATTGCCTGACAACCGTTAGCAAATCCATGTGACCATTCTGTTTTGAAGTATGATGAAGAAATTGAACATTCACTTGCATGTTGTAACTTGTAAGTTGTTCCTTGTATTAACTCATTCTATCAGTTGTACAGCAACCCAGGGAGTAAATAAGACACCATTGACTCTCCATCAACAGAAGTAAACTTCCAAATTCCCAGAACAATTGGGGCTTTACATCTTGTACGATTCAATGATTTAACCCTGTTGTAGCCTTTCAAAGGCATATCCACAGTCTCATTAGCTGTTTGCATGCTCAACATTGAGTATATTCATCTCTCAATCCTAGTTAAAAGCAAGAAAAATAGCTTCCCTTTTCAGTCTTGAAAATACGTTTGGGTTCTCTGCAGACATGTGGTTACTGTCTCAGAATTCGTCCATGTTTGTGGTACATCTGGGAATTTACTTTAGCAGCAACAACTTCTATACTACACTTGTTAGCTTGTATGGACCCTCAAAATGCATTTCCTTTCAGAAAGTGCACCATTTCCCTTTAGTGTCAATGTATCGTAGAAAACCATGAAAGAGCACTGAGAATATCTTCCTGGGTCAAGCATTGGTGGACGATATCTATTTGTAACCTCGCCGCCATGATAATTGTTATGCATTTGACTATCTGTTCAAGATGTATTGACTGGAGAGACATATGAATGAATGATTGTTATTAATTATGAAGTTAAAAGTTTTGTTGGAATCTTAATGGAGATGAAGTGATTGAAAGTTGTGGTTATGTATGCACTCACGTATCACCGGATTTATAACACGTCTAATATTGAAAACCGATAAAAGATTTAACGGGATTTTACAAAATCAATAGAAAACCGTGATTAATACATCGTTTGTTTGTTAAGGTTTTATTGTTGTTAGATTTGTCCTTTTAATCCTTGTTATGTTCAGGTTAATGATTTTGATGTTTATATTTAAGTGTCGTAAAATGTTCAAAGTCCGATTTTGCCCTAAAATTGAATTATTACTTCAAAATTATAAGCAAACCACCCACCCCTGATAGATCAGCCAATACCTAGCCACCTTAGCACTAACAACTCAAACCGCCTCCATAATTAGGCAAACCGCCATTTATCTTTTTAACCAACCGCTGCAATTTATTCAACTTAAACCGCCAGCTAAAAATGTCCAAACCGCTGCCTAATTTATACCAACTCGCCGTGTATTAAATTAAGCAAACCGCCACTAGATCTTAACTCGCCGTGTAAGTAACTCGCTGCCTGTTGGTAACTCGCCGCCAAATTAAATAATCAATCCGCTGCCTAACTTGATAAACCGTCGCGTCTTTCAGTAACTCGCCATGTTCTTTTTCTCAAACGTCCGTGTATTATTTAACACCCGCCTGGAATTCAAATATTAGGCCGATGTTAGCGATTCATTTTTGCACAATATAATATTCATCCGCCATGAAACCTTGTGCAAACCGCCGTCAATTGTGGCAAACTCGTCGTTTGGAAACGACTCAACGCCGCGTATATAATGAATAGTTTATGCAACTCGTCTCTTATGACAGTCACTCACCGTGATACAATTCCTTTAAAAAGTGGATCTGTCCCCCATTTCGCTGTCAAAACCGCCGCCTTTAGAAATGATATTAAAAATCAACATCTCCATGAAGAACACAAGGAACGAATTAAGCACTTAATCAAGCCTAATGATAATACTAGCACTATCTCAGGTATAACTTGCAATATTACGTGTGTAAATATAAAGAGTAAAACATACCCTAACCGTCTGTATAACTTTGTGAATCTCCAAATGAAGCAACTCTCCACTTGAACACACAAAAATTTTTGAACCATTTTGTTGCTTAGATTTCGGACTTGTATACACTACTTCCCCCTGGAAGTTGACATGGTAACATCAAAGTACATTAAGTCCCGAATGTACACATTTGGTATCAGAGCATACTATATGAGCTTAACGACAAAAGACCAAAGAGAAAGACAAAGAGAAAGACCAATTGATACTACAATTGATACCAATTATAGTACATGAACCATTGTAGTATGCTCTGATACCAATTGATAACATTAGATTCACCCTTATAACACTAGATCCGGAGGTATGGTAAAATGGAAAAGAAATTGATCCATGTTTATTAGAGAGAAAAGATAAGAAATATGAGAAGTTGTGTGTGTGTGTGTGTTTGAGAGAAAAAAAAGGAAGACACACACACTCACACTTTACAAATGTGAACTTCTACCCCTCTATGGAAGTATGGAGGGGGTATTTATAGTCCCGGGCTTGACTAGCTAAACTAACCCGACACGACTATAAATGATAAATGTAATTCCGGATTAGTCACCATATTTTAGGGCTAACAATCTTCCCCCAATATGTGGACATACGGAATTACTTACAATGTTCCTATCAGGTACAAATACAACACAAATAAAGTCTTCCAAAGCGCTTCCAAAGCTGAAGATGTCTTCTGAGTACTCCTTGTCTTGAAACTTGTACTCCAGCTTGGATCTTCTGTGTCTTTACTTGTACAGGAACCATTGTAGTATGCATGAGTTGGATTAACTTCCCCCCAATTCATGCAGCATGTCTTGAAAAGCTTTCTTCATAGACTCCTTTTTGGCAAAGTTTCTGAATCAGCTTCCCCCCAAACCAACATCCCTATCTTGAGCAGATTCTGAAACATTGATGTAGCTTGAACAATCTTCTACTTGTCATCAAAGTGCATAGCGGAATTTTATAGAAGTCAAACCACACCAACGACCACTGCTTCTTGTCATTAGGGCTTGGTGAATATTTGTTCAGGGGTGCATGCGAGAAATCAGCAACTGTTCTTCTCACGTTTGCAGAATACTTAACAAACCATACTAAGTAAAACATGGTAACATCAAAGTCAATTAAGTCCCGGATGTACACATTTTCCCCCATGATGGTTGCGAACTCTCGGAAGCATCATTGTCGTGTACGTCCATATACTCGAGAAGTTCTTGTCATAAGCACAAATCTTGATATACAAAAGAATCATTACCCTCTTGACTTCACAAACCGTAGAGGAACTGAAGCAAGAATCAAGAACACTTGGTATAATCATGGTCTTGTAAATGAATGTCATCAGAGAACTTTGAAGATTTTGCTTAGACTGTAAAGTATCTTTGTCTTGGAATAGCACCAAAAATACCCTGTGAGAAATACTGATTACATCTCACATTTAAACTCTCTACTAACTACCAACCTTCGTATTCTGTATGCAATTGTCGTTATCACTTGGTGAAGTAAAACCCGATATATCACACTATAAAACTGAAGTAAAATCCCCCAAATTGTTACTTAATACTTGCACTATTTTGATTGAAGAAACGGTGCAGAAGAAAATTTCTATAGTACCTTATACTCCATCAAAAGTATAAGAAGAACAACACCTCTGAAATATCACATCGACATCTGCGTATGACACGAGTACTACAACGTAACTCATTAAGTGATAGTTGTCCAGGTCTTCATCCAACCACCCTTTGACCGCTGGAAACTAATCCAAGTCTTAATCATAACTGTAAACATTCAAGCAAGTCCCAATCGATAGCAAAATAGAAGAAAACTCGTGAATGAAATAAGTAGACGCCTCTGTGAAATACAACTTTAATCCGCAAAAAGGGATACCAAACGATCAACTACTGTGATCACAAGTCATCGGTAATTCCGAATCTCTACCATTTAGTCATTTAAGTTAATCTTTTCATGATCGTATTGGGATGAAAATGTTGTTGTAAGAGTTGTGTGTTTTTATGGTTGATGTAGTTCCAATATGAGTCTCGAATCATGATATTGTTGTTTGTATTGTTGTTCTTGTTTTGATTATAATATTCCCAAATTCGGTCATATGCCCAAAGTCGGGACAAAACGCAATGACTTTAGTCAAAACATGGGTTTTCAATGGACAAAACGCAATGACTTTAGTCAAAACGCAACTATCTTTGATCAAAACGCAGTCACTTTTCTTAGTCAAAACGCAACGTCTTCTTTGATCAAAACGCAATGTTCTTTGATCAAAACGCAGTGTATAAAAAATTTGGGCAGAGTAACGTTTAGTCAAAACGCAATGATGGTCTTCAAAACGCAACCTGTGGAGTCAAAACGCAACACATACAAAATATCAAAACGCAGTGACTTGAGAATCAAAACGCAACGACTTGAGATCAAAACGCAGCGACTTGAATCAAAACGCAATGACTTGAGATCAAAACGCAACGACTTGAATCAAAACGCAATGACTTGAATCAAAACGCAATGACTTGAGATCAAAACGCAACGACTTGAATCAAAACGCAATGACTTGAATCAAAACGCAACGTCTTCAAATCAAAACGCAATGAAGAACACCCCTTCAGTGAGTCAAAACGCAGCCAAGAAAAAATCATCAAACATTCTTGAAAGCTACGAAATGATGTTAAAACCACCTAGTAATGATGCAAGGGATAGATCTAAGCCCGAAAGTACAAATCTTTAACACTTTTAACCACAAACAAAGATCAAATCTTGATTTTCTTGTATAATTATTTCCCGAACCAAAAAAAAATAAACAACCTATCCCCAATTTGAGCTTATTTAACCACAATAATCAGTAGATAAACACACCCGATTCCCCTATGCTCTTGGTGCCAATTGTTTATCACGATTCACCTTATAACACCAGATCCGAAGAGCTTGTAAAATGGAAAGAAAAGGTAAACCGTTTTATAAAATTATTAAGAGAGAAAAAGATATGAGATGGGAAGAGTGTGTGTGCTTGAGAGAAAACACACACACACACTTTTACAAATGTGAGCTTCACCCCTCCATGGAAGTATGGAGGGGGTATTTATAGTACTAGTGACATACAACTATCATACTTAGTCATTATTAGTCCTTATATGTCACTCTATAAATGATCTAATGTAATTTCGGATATGTCACCATATTTTAAGGCTAACAATTGAAGACCCAGAGGATCACCTAAAAATCTTCCAGGCGGCCGCTAAGACGGAACGCTAGGCAATGCCAACGTGGTGTCATATGTTTAATTCCACACTTACTGGAAACGCAAAAGTGTGGTTTAACGACCTTCCCCAGGAATCCATTGATAGTTATGATGACTTAAAGAAAGCATTCCTAGAGAACTACCTTCAGCAGAAAAAATGCATCAAAGATCCGGTCAAAATTCACAACATCAAGCAGAGAGAGGGCGAATCCACGGAAGATTTTGTGCGAAGGTACAAGCTCGAATGCAGGGATGTGAAGGGAGCTCCAAAATGCATGAAAATCTCAAGATTTATGCACGGGATTACCAACCCCGAATTAATCAAACGTTTACATGAAAAAATTCCAAAGTCAGTAGATGAAATAATGAGGGTGACTACAGCATTCCTCAGAGGTGAGGTGGCGGCTTCTAGTCGCGAACGGAAGAAGTCATTTCCTTTGTGAAAACATCAAGAAGTTGGACAGAAGCAAAACTTCAAAAAGGTAGGCTTCTGGAACCAACAAAGGCCGGAGCGAAAGCAGGACAGGTTCACTCTCTTCACAAAAACACCAAAAGAAATTTTGGCTTTAGACAAAGGAAAATTTATGTAGTCTAAAAACAAGATATAACACAAATCGATCCTGTTGATTCACACGAATACCAGGATTGATCCTTCCAACAATTGTTGATTCGAACGAATACCGATTATTAGGATAATTTAGCAAAACGGCCAAAATTGGACTTTTTGTATTTTTTTAACTGAATAGCTAGGGTTACAATACACTTATGGAATAGGAAAGCAAAATTGAAATGAGCCTCAAAAGACAAACGGGCCAAAAGTTATGCTAAAAACAAAAGTCCAAAATTCCTGAAAAAACACAAAAATGTAAATAACTCCTAAAATATAATGATTCGGAGCTCGAAACTTTCGTAACCCAACTATGTTAGTTTCCACGGCGTTCTCCTCGTTTCAAGCTTTGAAACGGCTAAACCTGGGCTTGAAACGGATTATCTGAGCCCAAGTTATGCCCTTTTGAATAAAGGGACTTTCTTCACACGATCTTGGGCCTCCAGGAACAAAATGGCCCGTTCTTCAATACTTGGACCTGCATAAAAAATTCAAGCCTCCTCCGCCAATAACAACCCCGGTAGAAAAAAGGAACGCTAGCAAATTTTGTGAGTTCCATGGGGAAGTAGGACATACCACCGATGAGTGCATACACCTAAATAGACAAATTGAGGAAATGCTTAAAGCAGGAAAACTGTCACATTTAATCAAAGAATTAAAGCAAAGCAATGGAAAAGACCAGGCAAAGGTAGCAAAAAAGGGGGAAACCTCATGAAAGGACAAACCGTTGGAAATCCTGATGGTACAACCATGGTAGAGGGTAGCCAAACCAAGGGTTACCCAAACTTTCTCTCCGGAGTCAGTGATCTCTTTTCTGCCCTTAGGGGAGGAGGATGGGACGGAGGGTCCCGTGATTATTAAGGCTGAGATGGGAAGACATTTCATTCACCGCATGTATGTGGACGGAGGTTCCTCTTCAGAAATTATGTATGAACATTGCTTTAACAGATTCCGCTCGAGTTATAAGCAAATGGCCCCTGCAACCACACCACTGGTTGGGTTTAGTGGATAAATAATATGGCCAGTAGGGCAGATATCGTTGCTTGTGAAAATAGGTGATGAAGAACACTCAACTTCTGCATGGATGAATTTTATGGTCCGAGAAGGTCACCATCTCATACAAACGGAAATCATAGGAAGGACCATTGGGTAAGATAATCCCCGGTATTCCCCATCCATAGCTCACGGAATGCTAAAATTCTCAGTGACAGGTGGAACGGTCACATTACAAAGTAGCAGGATTATTCCACTAGAGTGCACAATGGTCTCAGGAGACCAGGAACGTAGTAGCCCATAATCGACCAAGTCACAGAAGAAAAGATTCAACTAGTCAATCCACTATAATATCGAAACAAACTATAGCAATATGCTCTACCTTAATAGAAGATGGGCGAAAGGAGTTGTGCAGTTTCTAGGCTGTAACTTGATATATCAGCGCTGGAATCCAACGGATATGACTGAGTTCCGCGGTCAACCTAGCGGAGCACAGGCTAAATATTCTCGAAATGATGTCTACCCGTAGACAAAAGAAAAGGGGGCAAAGCACCTGAAAGGAATAAGGCAAATCCATGAAGGTGGAAAAACCTGGTAAAAACGCGAAAAATTATTAAAAGAATTTCATACACAGTTGCTATCAAATCGATGATGGGTAAAAAAACATGAATGACAGCTGAATAATGTGTGTGATTTCAATGGACTTAAAAAACAAAGCATGCCCCACAGATGGTTATTTATTTAATAAATTATTTTACAATTTTATTTAACATTTTAGAAATATATCTATCCGCTCCCAAAAATAGAATGGAGGGTGGAATACCTCTGCGGATACCCTTTCAAATGCTTCCTGGACTCATATAAAGGATACCATCAAATAAAAATGTCAAAAGAAGACGAGGAAAAAATAGCATTCATCACAAGCCAAGGGATATTCTGTTATTTAAAAATGTCGTTCGGATTAAAAAATGTTGGAGCAACTTATCAACGTTTGGTGGATAAAGCTTTCCTGAAATAAATCGGCCGAAACTTAAAAGTATATGTAGACGACCTAGTCATTAAAATCCGCACGAAACAGGAAGTAATCAGAGACATTGAGGAAACGTTCAAAACCCTCAAAGAGATAAACATGAAGTTAAATCCCAAAAAATGCACCTTTGGGATGAGAGAAGGCACGTTTCTAGGGTACAAAGTAAATGCTGACGGACTAAAGGTATGTCTAGATAAGGTAGAAGCAGTCCTCAGTCTCCCATCTCCAAAGTGTTTGAAGGACGTGCAAAGGCTAAATGGGAAGCTGGCAAGCCTCAACAAATTTTTGTCTAAATCAGCCAAAAATCATTGCCATTCTTCAAAACTCTAAAGAAATGCACAAAGAAAAGTGACTTCCAATGGACTGCGGAAGCAGAAATGGCATTCAAACAAATGAAAAAATCGATAGAGGAATTGCCTATGTTAACCGCACCAAAGGAGAAAAAGAATTAATCATCTACTTGGCAGCCGTAAAAGAAGCCACCGGCGCAGTCCTAATGGCGAAAAGGGACGGGAAACAAATACCCATCTACTTCGTTAGCCGTGCATTACAAGGTCTAGAAATTAATTACACTTCATGGAAAAGCTGATACTGGCTCTGGTAAGTGCCAGCAAGCGATTAAAAAGATATTTCTAGGCACACACAATCATTGTAATCACGGACCAACCAATAAAGCAGATACTGTCAAATCTGGAGGTTACATGATGATTGCTTAAATGTAGCTTTAAGCTAGGAGAACATGACATCCACTATAGACCAAGAATGTAAAACCTAAAAATTTCAATAAGTGTAAAATTACCAAAATACCCCTAATGCAAGAAAATCTATAAAAGTTTAATCAAATTTCAGTTTAATTACAGAAATTAGGCAAAATACAATATTAGCAAATATGAAAATATGTAAAGTTTAAAAAATCTTTATGTTATAACAATTAAATTAATTAAAAATTATAGTACATATGTTATATGCCAGAAATTATGTTATAATAATTTAATTAATAACATTAGTAATAAAATACAATAATTAAAGATAAATATAAAATAATTATGGAAATAATAAAATCCCTGATATTGAACCTATTTGAAAGCCATATAACTCGCCAATCATTTATATGATAAATCGTTCTTTCATTTTCATTTGTAAAATCTTAAATCAAAAACAAACTGAAACCCTAAATAATAAAAGAGGAGCCATACGAATTTTCCAAGACTTGTGAGATTTTTATAAGATCATTTGAAGGCTAAGGAGTGTGGGAAAAATAGTGGGAAGTTTGGGGAGTGCTTGATTCGATTTTGGTTATTGATTTGGGTTCGAAAATCTCTACCGGGTTCATAAATTCATAAAATTCCTAAGGATCATCCAAGGTATTTTTACAACTCACTTTTCATCATATAAATTCGATCTATGCATAAGAAAAATGTTCATGCACTTTATTTTGATTTTATAAATTGAAACATATTCAAAACCCTAATTTCTAGCTAGTATTGAAATCGGCATAAAAACTATTTTTAAAATTGATTTTATATTTTTATAAGGTTTTTCATATCACATATAACTCATAAAAATTGTTGGAAAAATTTAGAAGTAATTCGAATAATTATTGGAGATTTATCATTGTTTGCCAATTTTCGAAAATAAGGAAAAAGGAAAGAAACGAATTAGGGTTAGGGTTTTTATATTTTTACCAGGTCCAATACATGCTAATGAATGTATAAAAATTTGTTTTTGTGAATTGGGGAAAATTCCTTAATGGTTTTTGTGTTTTAGTGATTTTATTGATACCCCTACGATTTGCTATATACAAGTATAAGGGACTTGTTTGTTAAATTCTAAACACTAAGGTGTCTGGTTTAGACATGTATTATATTCAATATATTCTGTATAAAAAATAAGTTTGGTGGATAGAAAATGTCATTTTGATATTATTTTAATGTAAACCTTACTATTTATAAAACCGTTCTATTTATAGAAACATGCTATATAGGGAAACTACTATATAACAGAACCTGCTATTTTGGAAGGTCTATTTTTAGAAATCTATTTTTGAAGTTTAATTATGGAAACTTATTAAATCAGGAAAGTTATCATTTATGGAAAGTTAATTAAGGAAAGTCTATTTTTGGAAACTTACTATAATTAGAAGCTGCTATTTTTGGAAAGTACCCAATATAACAAGAATACTAATCATGAAATATATTAATCATGGAATATGTTAATCATGGAACGTACTAATCAAGGAATCATGCTAATTATAGAAAGTTACTAAAAATAGAAAGTTACTAAAAATATAAAGTTGCTAAAAATAGAAAGTTGCTAAAAAATGGAAAGTAACCTTAATCATGAACAAGTAACTTATATATGTCCTTTAACATGTAGATCGCATTAAGCAGGAGTAGCTTCCATCTTCTTATCCATCTCTTTCCGTTACTGCTGGACATAAGGTACGGATATTCCGTCCTTTCAGTAAGGACATTCTTTCTTTTCATGATTCATCCCCAGAACTGCTATGCTTCCCCATTTTTATGTCTTTTGCCATGATCCTTTACATGTTTGATTTCAAGACTTATTCTATTGCCCGAGCTATATATACGCATGACCATGATTTACATGACTTACCACCTAGTCATGGAGGTACCATGACCGTGACACATGAGGCACCTGTGTCACGACTCTTTCGCGTTGAGAGTGATTTCACGCGGCGTCCCTTTTCATGTTACCAGATTATATTTCATGTTTGGCCATTATTATTCAGGGGCGTATGGGTGCATCCTAGTTTACATGTTTACACGTTCATGGTGATTGGTTGGTGTGTGCTCTACATCCCATCACATTGGAGCTGATCCCTCCACCCATATTATTATAAGAGGTCACCCCTCTATTACATGTTGAGGCAGCCCCTCTATTATATGCATGTATTCACGACATTATTATTATGACATGTATGATTATATGAGCTCGTGGGCATTCCTTATTATTTATGTTTATACTATCCATGATATTTCATGACATCTTTACTTCGTATTACCATGCTTTACATGTTTATTTCCTATTCTTCATGACGCATTCTCCAGGTTTCCTCATGACACTTTTGATCTTTCCGCTACTTTGTATTTACTATCCAGGATTCATACTTATTAATTACATTGTTATTATATCCGTTCACTGAGCGTTATGCTCAGCCGTATTTCTTTCTCTTTCTTATACGGCAGGTATCTAGAGGGAGATTGGGCATGAGAGAGTGTGTGCTTAGGAAGTGACCTATTTAGCTTCCTTTCTTGATATCGCAGACATTTTGATGTGCTATACTATCTTGGACACATGTTTCGTCCTTTAGACTTCTTTTACGTTATTCATGTTGATCTCATAATTGGGAGCCGATGTTTAATTCTGGCTTTCCACCTTGTCCTATGTTATCATTTATGACTTTATGCCTTTATTATGCTTTGATATAACACCATGATTATGACGTTTCGGTCTCCTTTCCGGAGTGGGTCGTTACAAATAACGTAGGAAGTCAAAAACTTAAAACAATCATGACATGCGAGAAGTAAGTGCACAATAATAGCTTAGTTTTGAATACGCACCAATTCTATGTCGGCCCACCCCACGGGGTACGTAATGTCCTTGGATATCCAGTCCCCAAGGTCATTCGGCGTCGAAAGATTGTAGTAATATGGAGAGAAAATAGCCCAGTCTGCATGCTTTGGCCTGAAATGCCACATCAACTGGACCCATAGCTCGACTACCTGATACAACAGAAAGTAGCATTTTTTAAAGTATTGTACATGTTCCGCCCAAGGTTATACTAACTACCCACATGATTAACAAACATGTAACAATTACTATAAGACATTTTTAGCGTGGTTATTATATTCCTTTATCTATTACCTTGGTGGTTTGGAACAAAATTTGTGATAAACGAAACCTAGGAAAATGATGCACTCGCAAACCTTTTTAACAAAGGTTGTGATTAGCGATCCTAAAATATTTAAGTAAGTAATTACTTACCGATAAAGTTAGGGAACCTCTGCTAGTAGCATCTCTGGCCACTAAACTTTGCCAAAATTTTTGTTGACGTTCAATCCATTCCCCTAAGGAAACCAATGACGTGGCTTATTTTCTTGATTTAAATAATCCAAAACTTCTTTGAGGACGTGTATTCTTGTCTTTGGCGCGTTGGAATCTCTTGTAAGATTCTGGAAAAGAATTAGATGATGTAAATGAACTGAAAACAAATTAACATGTTATAAAATATAAAACATATACCTCTTCCCAACGCGCAATGTGGATTTCCTTCAAATAATTTCCAATAACAGGGGGCGGTCTGATAACAGAGTCTCCTTCATTCTTTTCGAAGCGCGTGGTTGGAAAACAACCTAAACAATCCATCAATAGTGTCAACAAACTGAAAACTACTAAACATATTATAAAATAAAAGACATATACCTCATGCGAATTTGGAAGTTGGGTTTCTTTCACAACCTCTCCATTATCAGTCGCCGATACCACCTCCTGAATGTGTCTCTTTGAACGCCTTCTAGTGGATGAAGGTAATTCTCTTTGTTGCTTACTCGTCCTCTTTGAACAACCTCTCCATTTCTGGTTTTTTTGACAACAGTTACTTCTGGTTCGGTATCCTTATGAAAACATGTATGTATCAGACGTTAATATGTTAAAAGGTAGGAGTACATTTACAAGAATACTCAATCGGAAAATACAGCACCAATTCATAAGAAATAATTACCTGATTAGCTTTTGCTTCATCTAAACCGTCTCCTTTTTTCTCTAAACCGCCCCATAACATTATTTGGAACCCATGGATATGAGGGTCTGCATGATTGATAATTTCATGTGCATCCTTCATTAACACGTTTTCGTTATCAACTAGCGTGTTGTAAACATCGGAAATAGACACCGAAGGTGGGATGTATCGTTAAGTGTATCTATCATTAGATACTTATGTATCAAAAAACGTGTAATCCGTCTCCTTTTTTCTCTAAACCGCCCCATGACATTATTTGGAACCCATGGATATGAGGGTCTGTATGATTGATAATTTCGTGTGCATCCTTTATTAACACATTTTCGTTATCAACTAGCGTGTTGTAAACATCGGAAATAGGCACCTAAGGTGGGATGTATCGTTAAATGTATCTATCATTAGATACTTATATAAACAAAAGGTGTCTCATGTAAAACAAAATGAATTTATACAAACCTTTGCATTATCATCAGCTGTGGCATCAGCTTGATTAACATCATCACAAACACTCGTGGCCTAAATGAATAAATGCAGTTATTGTTTAATAATACGAATCATAGAAATTTGTGTCAAGCTAAACAAACCTTTGCATTATCATCGGCTGCGGCATCAGGTACACCAACATCATCATGAACACGCGTGGCCTAAATAAAATGAATGCGGTTATTGTTTTATATTGTAATACAAATAATACAAGTTTGTGTCAAACTAAACAAACCTTTGCATTATCATCGGCTGCGGCATCAGCTTCATTAATATCATCACAAACACTCGTGGCCTAAATGAATGAATGCGGTTATTTTTTAATAATACGAATCATACAAGATTGTGTCAAGCTAAAAAACCTTTGCATTATCATCGGCTGCGACATCAGGTACACCAACATCATCATGAACACTCGTCGCCTAAATAAAATGAATGCGGTTATTGTTTAATATATTAATACAAATCATACAAATTTATGTCAAGCTAAACAAACCTTTGCATTATCATCGGCTGCGGCATCAGCTTCATCAATATCATTACAAACACTCGTGCCCTATATGAATGAATGCGGTTATTGTTTAATAATACGAATCATACAAATTTGTGTCAAGCTAAACAAACCTTTGCATTATCATCAGTTGCGGCATCAGGTACACCAACATCATCATGAACACTCGTGGCCTAAATAAAATGAATGCAGTTATTTTTTAATATAGTAATACAAATCATACAAATTTGTGTCGAGCTAAACAAACCTTTGCATTATCATCGGCTGTGGCATCAGCTTCACCAATATCATCACAAACACTCATGGCATAAATGAATGAACGCGGTTATTAAATTATTGTTTAAAAATATACTAAGGATACTAATTTGTGGTAATTTAGATAAACCTTCGCATTAGGAGTTGGGAAAGACAACCCAGGCGAATTCTTTCTAGCTATTTCAATAGACGCTTCTTGATTTATGTAATATGACTCTAGTTCGACGTATCTACTTTTCCACAAATCAAGCTCTTCTTCGAGCGCAACCTCTCTAGTTGATTTTGTTTCTTTAACTTTAGCTTCGGCACTCGCTCTATCTGAGGCACCACTTCCATCTTGTTCAGCTTCAGGTTCATCATCACGAGTGAACCTGTTCTGGTCATCCACCTGTTCAGATCTTTCCTTACACGCAACATAGTCATACAATTTTCTACACCAGTTCTTATCTCTCTCTTTCAAATCGAGTCAAATTTGAGTAATTGGATTTGAATCCTATAATAAAATCATAACATGGCCGTAATTAAAACACATACATCAAAATTAAAAAATATATCATAATTTGAATTTGTTATGGTATGCTAATGGTTATTACCGGCCCAAACAGTTAAGGGTAATTTCGTTTTTCAAAACCTTTTCTCCTAGTCCACGCAAGACACCTTGGTATCACTTTTGATTCTTTAGACCACCAGTGATAACTGTTGGGGAACGATTCCAATATCCAAACCTATAAATGTTGTCAGTTAGACAAATAGATGAGACGTCTAAACAAAATTAAGGTACTTAACAAGTACTTGCCTTGAATGCCCAAGCAAATTCGTATATGGAGTACGTTGGTAATTTAGAAGGATTCTTTTTCTTGAAGTTGGTGTGAGTGTCTCTGTGATTGTTAATCAAATTCATAACCTTTTTATAAAATTCTTCCCAATAGTATTCACCCTAAGAAAAATCATCCCACGCTGCTAGATCCTCTACCAGCCCTAGGAAACTATTATTGACAACCTTTTTATCCCCTTGCCCCATAAAAATCTGTTCCGACATGTATAACAAACAAACACGTATGGAATCCTCAACACTCAACTTTTTCCACTTTTCATCGTTCCAAATCAATGATCTTAAGTCTAGGATTGTTACACTGTGTGTATCACCTATGTCGCTTTGTTGGGCTGCCTTACCTTGTACAGCTTTACGTTTTGCATCTTTACCTTTCGCAGCTTTACCTTTGCAGCTTTACCTTGTGCAGCTTTACCCAAACTAGCCTTCTTTTCTAGATTTTTTGCTTTGTCCGGAAACACACGTCTAAGAAAAGGAGGAATGTTGTCATCCATATATTCAGGGAAAACAAGTTTCCTGCAAGCGAAATCGGTCACCAAGCAAAACTCTGACCTTTCGAACAATAACGTATGACCAGCAATGTCAAATACGAGATATGAATCAATACTCTTACTGAGTTGGGGCCTTTGATGGTGAAGAACATAGTTCAGCAAATGGCTATCATTGTCTTCCACATCGAGATCTAAATACTTTCCAAATACATTGTCTTTAAAAAGCTTCAGTCGCTTATTGCTCTTAGATAACCTTTCTTTAATAAACGAAATCGTAGAAGGCCTCGACCGTATGGTAACTTTGCAGTCATACGGCTGCATTAACAAATAAAAATTACACATTACAAATCAATTACCTACTTAAAGGTTAACATAATCACTTATATATAATAAAAAATGTCATGGATATAAGGTTTTAGGGTTTAAATACAACAAAAGGGGATCAAAGGTAAAATACACAAAAACAGAAACCAATATACACAAATAACCCGACAAATTAAACCCTAAATCAATTATTTAATTAAACCCCAAATCAATTTAAACATAATATAATTAACTCAAAAACAATAAACAATAGTGGGAAAACCCAAGAGATACATTACCTTACTCAGTTCTACCGTAGAAGACATTATGACGTGTGTCTATGAGTGTGTGTTTTGGTTAGGCTAGTGTGTGTGGTAGCTGTGGTCTCGTGCTGAGTAATAACAAAAAATAGAGGGGGTCGTGGACTGTTAAAAAGAAAAGTCGAGAATTAAAAAGAAAAAAGTCGCAGATTGAAATGTATAAATCAATTTAAAAATAATAATATTATTATTTATTATTTTTGTCTTTTTTGTAAAAGACAAAGAAATTCATAAAAAACAAATCATCAAATTTATCGAGTAAAACTAAAATGAATCGAGTAAAAAACATTTTCTGACGTAAAAGTACAAAAAAGACACGTGGCAATCTTTAGGTTGAGTCGCACAAATACAAAAAATCGCGAACTCGTGCGGAATATATATATGGAATTTTTCACTAAAAAGACTATTAGGTGAGAAATAAAAATGTCTTGGCTCATCTCAGTCATTGGCCCTAAAGATAAGATCACCAAGATAAACATTGATTCACCACCGTCAACGCAGTAACTTGTTCTAACGGAAATGACGAAAGTCAAAAAGTCAATGGACTAAATCAGAACATATAGATTCTAGAAAAGTGCAAGGGTTACATTATACCCCCCTTATAAAGAATTTTGTCTTGAAATTCAACTAGTGCTAGAGCTAAAAAGATGCGGGCATTTAAGTTTCATTTGATCCTCACGTTCCCATGTGAACTCAGGTCCTCGTTTAGAATTTCATCAAACCTTGGCGATGGCAATTCTACTCCGCTTAAGTGTCTTGAACCCTCTCTAAGATGTCCATAGGTTCTACCACAAAGTTTAACCTAGTATCAACTTGGGTCTCATCCAGAGGTATCTGTAGTGTTGGGTCAGGCAAACACTCCTTACGATTCAACACGTGGAATGTTTCATGAATACTATTAAGCTCTTCAGGTAGTCTAAGTCTATAGGCTACTGGACCGATTCTCTCAATGATCTCAAATGGTCTAATGAATCTAGGTGCTAGTTTCCCTTCCTTCCCAAAGCATACCACACCTTTCTAAGGCGACACCTTGAGCAAGACATGCTCACCTACACTAAACTCTAAAGGTTTTCTCCTTTTGTCTACATAGCTTTTCTGACGATCATGTGCAGCTTTAAACCTAACTTTGATCCGTGAGATCCTCTCAGTAGTTTCTTGCACTAATTCAGTAGTTTCTCCAACTTCTGCCTATAAGATCGATGAGCGGCATCTTTTACCATACAAGGCTTTGAACGGTGCACACCTCACACTAGAATGATAACTATTGTTATATGAAAACTCAACTAATGGAAGATGAACACCCCAACTTCCCTCAAAGTCAAGGACGCATGCTCTAAGCATGTCTTCCAAGGTCTGGATAGTACGCTCAATCTGACCGTTGGTCTGAGGGTGGTAAGCCGTACTCATGTCTAACTTAGTTCCTAATGCCTCCTGCATTGTTTGCCAAAACGTCGATGTGATACGACTATCACGATCAGATATGATCGAGATTGGCATACCATGCCTAGCAATGATCTTATTCAGATAGAGTCTAGCTAACCTATCCATCTTATAGTCCTTATGCATAGGTAGAAAATGAGCAGACTTAGTCAACCAGTCCACAATGACCCAGATTGTGTCATGCCCACTACTAGTCCTTGGTAGTTTCATAACAAGGTCCATTATTTTCCTCTCCCATTTCCATTCAAGGACCTCAGGTTGCTGCAGTAAGCCAGATGGCCTCTGTTGTTCAGCCTTTACCTTCGAACAAGTTAAACATTTTCTAACATACACTGCTACATCCTTTTTCATTCTCAGCCACCAGTACATGTCCCTAAGATCATAGTACATTTTATCAGCTCCTGGGTGTACAGGGTACCTCGACTTGTGGGCTTTGTCCATTATCAGGGTTCTCACATCATCCTTCAAGGAACCCATATTTGATCCAGGTAATACAATGCTCCATCACTCTTGCGTCTTATCATCTAGCTCTCTTTGCATTTCTGTCGGCTCATCAGATGCCTCCCTCTGAGCCGCTAGCATCTTATCCTTAATACTCGGCTGAAGGTGTGAGAATTCATAATTTCAGGTAAATAAATTTATTATATTATAATCCTATTTTTACCATTAAGTAAAATTTTTACTTTTACTTTCACCCGATTCGGAAAATTTGGTGTTCTTAGTTAAGTTTGAGTCGTGCTTGAGAATTTCTTTCGTCCAAGTGTTTATCGTAGTCCGATATTTCCATTGCACCCCCTAATGTTTTATAATCCTAATTTTTGACATTTTAGTTTTACCTTGTGTTTTCGTCAAACTTTGCTAAACCTCGCGTTTTTACACTTAAACTATACTTTTTTTTTACCAACACACCTCACTTTAGTTAAATCACTTCCAAATGAAAATCAATATATATAGATATTTATTTATATTATATATATATATATATATATATATATATATATATATGTATATATATATATATATGTATATATATATATGTATATATGTATATATTATATATATATATATATATATATATATATATATATATATAGTATACCCTTATAACCCCCCAATATCCGGTTATACATCACACACACACACACACTCTTTGCATTTAAATTTCACTTCTCTCTAAGAAACACAATCATTTCCACTATTACATGCAAATCTTAAAAAAAACCATCCATTTACCTCCCTCCCCTTGGCTGCCGATTTCTACCACCACCACCACAATACCTACAAATTTTTCCTACTCATTTTATCACTCACATCATGATTTCTAATGATCCTTGCAAAGTTTGGTCAAGATTGGAGTTGATTTGAAGGTGTTTTGGGTCCTTTTTGCAAGACTTTTGTTAGGGTTCATTTAAATCAAGAGGGTAACATTATTTGGTTTAATTAGAAGATTTGCGTTGAAGGTTATGAGGGTTTAATAAGGGTCTAATCTCAGCCCTAGGTCTAAAGGGTTCTTGTGCTTGATTTGTTGTTTCAATCACCTTCTCAAGTAAGTTTAATCCACTAATCTTGATTTTTATTTTTTATTTGGTCCATGCAAAAGTTTATTAATTTCTGGAAATCTTGAGTATTTTGTGTAAGTTAATGTGTTAATATATCATGTATGGCATTGTATAGAATTTTGGGGTGATTGGATTGAGGTTTGGATGAATTTTGGATAAGTTCATAGGAGTAGTTTTAGGACAGCAGGTTGTAGCCTAAATTACAGAATATTTTTGGTCTTAGCATACCTGGGAAATTTGATTTAATGATAGCCTTAGGTATTAAGTATATGTGGTAATTGTATGGAAAATCATCTCCTCCGGATGAGTGAGATACGGCCGTTTTACCAAAATGTGTCGAATCAGACCTAGCTGTAGAAATTGGGGCATAAGTCCAGGTTTTTATGCCAAAATTTGGTAAACTAATTATGTTCTCAGTATAGGACTCACCTTAGAGTCACCTCCAATTGGTTTCACTTAAAAAGCTCTTGTAGTTTTCAAATTGTGTCCGTTTCCGTAAGCTACAAAATGTGTCACTCTTTGTTTGGGACTGTTTTCAAGTGTTGGATGGAATTGAGTTTATAGGAAAACTTTTGACTTGGGAAGTTCTAGAAAATTCAATATTTGCCTAGATATGTGTCTTAGGTGCTTGTAGCCGTTTGGATGGAGTGTTATCTAATCCGGATGATTGAGATATGGGCAATTTACTAAAACGGGTCATTTTGTGCAATCTAAATTTAAACCCTTAATAAGTCCAAAATTTTGTATACTAACACCCAAATTAGTAAAACTGTAGCTTCTAGGTATCGAGTCAACTTAAACTTTTCCGCATATTTCATCCTCATCGGATTTACGGATTAGGAGATATGTTAAAAATGGTAAAGGTGTAAAATTCAGAAAATGGCCAGCACTTGTAGTTAGGGGTAAATTAGTAATTTCACTTGGGTTCTGGAACTTTTGGTCAGCGGGGGCCACATTTCTATAAAATAGACTCTTAATGCCACCAGTACGCGAAAACCTCATGTTTATATCTATTACGAATTATAAATGACACGCTTTCAAAGAGGGGTAAAATTTCAGAATTTCGTAAATAAAAGGTTTAGATAGACGTAAAAGCTAAGGTGAACACTCGTAAGAAATTTTGGTTAAAACTTAAACTAGAGGCACGTCTTGAGGATGATATTAGTTCAGATGTGGACTTGGGATTTGGGTGGTTTGGACCCATAAAAGTTAGGACGCAATGCCGTACTTGTTTTGTTAAATAAAAATGTTTTATCCATATTTTCCTTTCTATTTCATTTCAAACTGTGTGAGTATTTGTTGGTAAATTTTTCTAAGTCGCGTCTTTTATTTTAGGTTGCACTTAGGGTGCCCGATTACTTCAGCTCCTATCTTGTTAATTTTGCTGAATCGCTTAAAGGTGAGTTCATAGCCCCTTTTTACTACTCGCTTTACAGATTTTACGGGATGAGATTACATGTTAGTTACTTTGGACACAAGTGCTTTCAAAAATGGTATGCTATTTCGTGATCATATTATTGCCTAAGTACCTTGCCGCTAAGTCCCCTTTTTATCATGAACCGTTAAATACCGGCTGAGTAAACGCGAGTGTTGCGGATAGATCTATCAGGACTGACAATCCCCGTCTGGAAATTTGGTTTCTAGATAACCATGTGGCGCACTTAACATTTGAATAATACATAGGATGTTTGGCAGCATCCCTTTTTCCTGTTGGGGCATATACTGCGATTACAGATTTGATTATATTACGTGTTAAGGTTCGGTGTCGTGAGCTTAGAGCAATAATATATTGTTTTTCATTAGACTTGGTGAATTTGTTTCTCTTGTCTACATTACTTAATTCTTGTGGTCCAGGCTTTATTACTGTTAAACCTATGAATTCACTCAACAATTTTGTTGACATTTTAGCATGTTTTAATCTCAGGTCCAAAGGTGTGATTTTTGGATGGGAGTCGCGTGGAGATGCTAAAGATGGATTATGTGTTTTCGTTATTCGAAGCTAAACTGTTAACCTTATTTTTATTAACCGTTGTTAACTTTTGAAACTATGTGTTTGGACAACTCTTGTGGATTTTTATGTCATGTTGTAAACTTTTGGGACCAATGTTGCAAACTCTGATCCTTATGAAGCATCGAATGAACTTTATTTAAAAACGCCCCTTTCAAGGTCGTTTCTTATTACTTGATTGTTATGCTATGACGTCGCACCCCAATTGTTACCATTCCGATGTCGTCAGATTTTGGGGGTGTGACAGATTGGTATCAAGAGCCAAGGTTATAGGGAAGTGGGTCATTTTTCAAAACCTAGTCTATAACCAAATTTTTTTTAAAAAAAAATTCTTTTCTTTCATTTTCAAATTACAGAATCCTTCATCGCTATCCATTATCTGCGCGCGCAACACCCTTATCCTCATTTATTTCCTTGATTACCATTATAGTATTATATATATAATACTTGGTTTAATTTATATCTTTGACGTCTATCCTTTGACGTATCGTTATTTATTCTTATTTGTCAACTATATAAATGTTGGCCATTCTGATCATTGATGTTTATTTATAAAAGCATCACTGTAATTTATAACATTTAATTTTAAAATCATTTAAATAATATATATTATTAGTAATATATATTTTCTTTTCTTTTTGTAGCATTATGGACGCGCCACCATTCCCAAACCATGTGATTAACTTCCTCGAGGAAGAGTTCGAAGAAGACCCTCGGGAGGAGCCTGAGGAAGAGTTCGAAGAAGATCATGAAGAAGATCCTGAAGAAGATCCTGAAGAAGATCATGAAGAAGATCCTGAAGAAGATCCTGAAGAAGATCCTGAAGAAGATCCTGAAGAAGATCCTGAAGAGGAGCTAGAGGTTGAGGCAGAGGAAGATGCACCTCTTGCTGCTACTCCGCCGGTTGGGTCTCCTATTACCCCCACCGCCATTATCTGAGTCTTCATCAGACACTGAGGCTGCTGCTCCTATTGTTGCTGATGGGTCCTTGAGATGCCACCTGCTGGTAATACATATGAAGTAGGAGGTCCCTCGTATATATCCCCATTTCCTCTATTTTATCTGCATGGACGTGAAATTGTAAGGTTAGATGATAATACCGAGTTGTTGCTCAGCAATGTAAAATATTTAGAGAGGTGTGAGAAGAAACGCAAAGCTGAGATAGAAGCGAACAGTTCTGAAATTCATAAGGTTAAGAAGTGTATGAATGAATTTAGTCTGGAATTAGGGAATGAGGTGCAATTTAGTAACCTTGTAGAGAATAGAGTGACTAAGTTAGAAGACCAGGATCAAGAGAAGACGGGGGAGATGAAAAAGATGAAGAAGCGTTTGAAGACGCTTGAGACAAACTATGCTTTGGTGTTGAGTGATCGGGATGAGTAGAAGAGAGAGTTCTACAATTTACAGGCTTAGGTGACAGAGAGATTTGGACGGGGTGCTATGGATGCACGCCCAGATGATGGTGTTGATGGGTCAGCTGCTTTTGGGGAGTCTCAACCTCCCAAACCGCCGAGATCACCTAGTAGTTCCCAGTAGTCTGTCTATTATTATGTTTAACTCTTTCTAGACTTGTATCTTTTGTACTTCTCCACTAAACTGTTAGTAACAGTTGGTGTTATTATGCTGCCGGGTGTAATTTTGGTCTCTTTTGTAAACACCTCGGTCTATTAAAACTTATTATCGGATTGTAATGGAACGTGTGCTCAATGAATTATCATTTGGTTGCCATTGTTATTACATCATTCTCTTAGTGCATTCCTTGATTATTATCATTGGGAAATGTAATCTTGTTGCTATGTGGATTCATTATGGAATTGCATACTGTGTTGAAAATAAATTTGTAATTTTCCTCTTTTCATCTTTCTATCTCATTTTCTCCATTGCTATTTTGTACCTCGACTTCACATGCTCTTACAGATTCTTACTGAATTTTGTACTTGTATTGTTGACAGAATCATGCCGCCTAGAAGGTTGAAGAAGAAATCTGTCAAGCGATTAGTGGAAAAACGTGTGGCTAAAGCTATAGAGGAATATGAAAAGACTAGAGCTAACCCAGGCAATGCTAGTGGGTCTGGATCAACAAATACAGGTGGAACGGTGAATGTGCAAGGTTGTACACATAAGACATTCATGAATGGAAAACCTCACCCTTTTAATGGAACGGAGGGTGTTGTTGGTTTAAGGCGATGGATTGAGAAGATAGAGCAAGTGTTTGAAATATGCAAGTGTGCCGAGGAAGATAAGGTTATGTTTGCTGCTAGTACTTTTGAGGGTCGTGCTTTAACATGGTGGAATGGAAATGTGCACACCCTAGGACTCGTCAATGCTAACCGTATTCCTTGGACTGAGTTCAAGTCAATGATGACTACTGAATACTGCCCAGCGACTGAAATCCAAAGGATGGAGGAAGAACTTTGGACCTTGACTTTGAAGGGGGATGATATAGAGGCTTACAATAATCGTTTCCATGAGCTGGTTTTGATGTGTCCCGACTTGGTGCCAAATGAAAAGAAAAAAGTTAAGAGGTACATTAAGGGGTTTCCTGAAAGAATTAAGGGAGACATTACTTCTGCAAGGCCCACAACACTACATGATGCAATCAACTTGGCACATTAATTGGTTAAACAAGCAGTTCAGGGTAAGGCGGCAAGGGTAAATGAAAGCAATAAAAGGAAATGGGAAGAACACCAGAAAAACAACCCCAACAACAATAATAACCCCAACAACTGTAATCGCAACCGCAACAACAGCAATCAACACCACCAACAGGACTGAAGGCAAGAAACCACTAGGGCCTGTGTAGCAGCCCCAGCTAAGGGTAGGACATACGCTGGAAATTTACCATGGTGCCAAAGGTGTAGGGCACATCATCAGCAAGGTCCTTGCCCTCCGAAGTGTGGTAAATGTGGTATGCTTGGTCATCAGGAGAAGCACTGTCGGGTTAGGTTTCCTGATGCAGGAGGAAATCCTTTGCAAAATGTGACCTGTTTTGGTTGTGCGGAGAAGGGACACTACAAGAATAGGTGTCCAAAAGGAAGGAATCAGCAGAACGAGGGAGCTCGTGCGAGAGCTTACGTGGTGGTTGAAAATCCACAGCAGAATCTGAATGTGGTCACGGGTACGTTTTTACTTAATGATCACTATGCAAGTGTCTTATTTGATTCGGGTGCTGAGAGAAGTTTTGTGTCCATTGAGTTTACTCCTTTCATTGACATTGCCCCGGCCACTTTAAACACTAGTTATGAAGTAGAGTTAGCGGATGGGAAAATTGTTAGTACCAACACCGTTTTACGTGGTTGTACCTTAGCCCTGTTTAGCCACGTGTTCAAAATAGACTTGTTACCAACTCGATTAGGTAGTTTCAATTTTATCATTAGAATGGATTAGTTATCGTACCACCGAGCTGTCATAGTTTGCTATGAGAAGATTGTCCGTATTCCCCTTCCAAATCACTTTCGTGTATCAAGGCTGATGAGAAAAGGCTTGATGACATTCGTACCGTCCGTGACTTCCCTGAAGTATTTCCAGATGACTTGACAGGTCTACCTCCCGTGCGTGAAATAGAATTTCGCATCGACCTAATTCCAGGCTCGTTGCCAGTTGTAAAGTCACCCTTTCGTCTAGCACCTTCCGAAATGCAGGAATTGTCAAATCAACTAAAAGAGCTTCAAAAGAAAGGTTTTATTCGACCAAGTCGTTCACCATGGGGAGCACCTGTGCTATTTGTCAAGAAGAAAAATGGTGCTTTAAGAATGTGTATTGACTACAAAGAATTAAATAAGTTGACAATTAAGAACCGTTATCCCCTCCCCAGAATTGATGATTTGTTTGACCAGTTACAAGGTGCGTGTTGTTTCTCCAAGATAGATCTTCGTTCGGGATATCATCAGTTGAGAGTTAGAGAAGAGGATATACCAAAGACCGCGTTTAGAACACGTTATGGGCACTTTGAGTTCACAGTCATGCCATTTGGGCTGACGAACGCACCAGCAGTATTCATGGACTTGATGAACCGCGTTTGTAAACCCTATTTGGACAAATTCATAATTGTGTTCATCGATTACATACTTATCTACTCAAAGTCAGAAGAAAAGCATGAAGCCCACTTGAAGACGATTTTAGACTTACTCAAGGAGGAGAAGTTATACGCTAAATTTTCAAAGTGCGAATTTTGGTTAAAAGAAGTCTAGTTCCTAGGACACGTGGTCAACCGGGATGGTATCCATGTGGATCCTAGCAAGGTAGAGTCGGTAAAGAACTAGAAGACCCCTGAGTCACCCACAGAGATCCGTTCATTTTTAGGATTGGCAGGTTATTACCGAAGGTTTATTGAGAATTTCTCCAAGATCGCCAAGCCTCTCACCTTGTTGACTCAGAAGAATAAAGCTTATGTGTGGGGCGATAAGCAAGAAGAAGCCTTCTGTATCTTGAAAGAAAAACTATGTAATGCTCCCGTGTTAGCACTCCCCGATGGACCAAACGACTTTGTGGTCTATTGCGATGCGTCAAATCAAGGGTTTGGATGTGTGCTAATGCAGCGAGGTAAGGTGATTGCGTATGCCTCAAGACAATTGAAAATACATGAGAAAAATTATACCACCCACGACTTGGAGTTGGGTGCGGTGGTGTTTGCCCTAAAAACTTGGAGACATTATCTTTATGGAACGAAAAGTGTCATCTACACTGATCACAAAAGTCTCCAGTATCTTTTTGAACAGAAGGAATTGAATATGCGGCAGAGGCGGTGGATTGAGCTACTCAGTGACTACGAATGCGAAATCAAATACCATCCGGGCAAGGCAAATGTTGTAGCGGATGCTTTGAGCAGAAAAGAAAGACTCAAGCCTAGACGAGTACGTGCCATGAGTATGACTATCCAGTCTGGCCTTAAGGCTAAGATTTTGGAGGCACAAGGTGAAGCTTCCAAGGATCTTAAGGCTCCAGCCGAATGGCTAAGAGGATTAGAATCACATTTTGAGAAACGGGATGACAGTGGAATTTACTTCTTCGATCGAATTTGGATTCCATCAGTTGGCGGTATAAGGAAATTGATCATGGATGAAGCTCACACTTCTAGATATTCAGTACATCCTGGTGCGGATAAGATGTACTATGATTTGAGGGACTTGTATTGGTGGCCTGGTATGAAGAGAGACATTGCTGAATATGTTAGCAAGTGTCTTACGTGCTCTAAGATAAAAGCCGAACATCAGAAACCTTCTGGGTTACTTCACCAGCCAGAAATTCCAGAATGGAAATGGGAGAAGATAACAATGGACTTAGTTACAAAGTTGCCTAAAAGCAGCAGCGGGTTTGATGCGATTTGGGTCATAGTGGATAGATTGACCAAGTCAGCTCACTTCCTGCCTATTCGTGAAGACTACAAAACTGAGAAGCTGGCAAGGATTTATATCAACGAAATAGTAGCGAGACATGGTGTACCGGTGTCAATCATTTCAGACCGTGATGGTCGATTCGCATCGCACTTGTGACAAACTCTCCAGAAGGCGTTGGGTACAAAACTAAACATGAGTACAGCTTACCACCCTGAGACTGACGGTCAAAGTGAGTGTACTATTCAGACACTGGAGGATATGCTGCGAGCTTGTGTTATAGATTTTGGTGGTAGTTGGGATACTCACCTTCCATTGGTTGAGTTTTCTTACAATAATAGTTACCACAAGAGCATTAAGTGCGCACCCTTCGAGGCTCTGTACGGGCGGAAGTGTAGGTCTCCAGTGATATGGGCTGAAGTTGGAGAAAGTCAGCTTATCGGACCAGAAATTATGCAGGAGACTACAGAAAAGATTTTTCAAATTAAGGAAAGGTTGAAAACTGCAAGGAGTCGCCAGAAAAGTTATGCTGATAAGAGGCGCAAACCCCTTGAATTTAAAGTCGGGGACCGGGTATCACTTAAGGTATCTCCATGGAAAGGAGTTGTACGATTTGGAAAGAAAGGAAAGCTAGCACCACGATATGTGGGACCGTTTGAAATAGTAGAGTGTGTTGGACCGGTAGCTTATCGGTTGAGGTTACCCCAGGAGTTGAGTTGTATTCATGACACATTTCATGTGTCAAACCTCAAAAAGTGCCTGGCTGAGTCAGATGTTCAAGTGCCTATAGAAGAAATTGAGATTGATGAAAAACTGCGTTTTGTCGAAGAGCCCATTGAGATCGTGGAGCGTGACGTGAAAAAGCTTAAGCGAAGAAGAATTCCTTTAGTAAAAGTTCGTTGGAACTCACGGCAAGGAGCTGAGTATACTTGGGAGCGAGAAGATCAATTCAAGACCAAGTACCCGCATCTTTTCGCCCCCACCTCGTCTGCAGTCGCCAGTTGAACTCTGGGGACCAGAGTTCCCTTAGGGGGATCGACTGTGAGAACTCATAATTTTAGGTAAATAAATTATCATATTTTATTCCTATTTTTACTCTTAAGTAAAATATTTATTTTTACTTTCACCTGATTCGGCAAATTTCGTGCTCTTAGTTAAGTTTGAGTCGTGCTTGGAAAATTTATTTTGTCGACGTGCATATAGTAGTTTGATATTTCCATTGTTCACCCTAGATTTTTGTTCCTCATTTCATTTGTTTCATGTTTAGGTTTTTACTTTGTGTTTCCGTCAAACTTTGCTAAACCTCACGTTTTTACTTAAGCCTTCATTTTTTTTATCTAAACATCACTTAACTAAAAAGAAAAAAAAATTATCACCCTATAACCCTCCCCATAACCTACCCCCTTTACTTACACACATACTCAACTTCTTCTTTTTCATTTCCCATAAAAGCCATCATAAACCCCTCTCATGCAAATCTCAATAATAAAAAAAAACCATCCATTTCCCTTCTCCCTCCCCCTTGGCTGCCGAAATTTACCACCATCACCACCTCACCTACAATTTTATACTACTCATTTTATTAATCACAACATGTTTTAATGATCCTTGCAAAGTTTTGGTCAAGCTTGAGGTGATTTAAGGTGTTTTGGGTCCTTTTGCAAGGACTTTTACTAGGGTTTGTTAAAATCAAGTGGGTATCATTGTTTGGGTATATTGAAGCTTTTTAATGATGATTTAAGGGTGTTCATTGCGTCCAAAGATTTCAGCACTGTTGCTAAGGTTGATTGTGTTTGATTTTATTGGTTTTTAACATCTCCTTGTAGGTTTAAGTGATTTCTATCATTTGATTTCTTTTAAGTTTTGGTCCATGACAAGATTATATTAAATCTGGAAATATTTGAGTTTTTGTGTAATTTAATTGTTAATATTCATGTATAGGCATTGATAGGAATTTTGGGGTGTTTTGGATTGAGGCAATTGAATGGATTTTTGATAAAGGGGTGCATATGAGTAGTTTTAGGACAGCGGGTTTGTGGCGGTGATTACGAAATATTTTTAGTCATAGCAGTACCTGAAATTTTGATTAAAGATAGCCTTAGTCTTAAGTGGATGTAGGCCATTTGGATGGAAAAATATTACCTCCGATGAGTGAGTTACGGCGTTCTTACTAAATACGTGTCGAATCAGACCTAAACTGTAGAAATTGGGCATAAGTTAAGGTTTTTGCACTAAACTTTTGTAAAATACTTATGTTCTCAGTAGGGGACTCATATTAGAGTCACCTCCAATTGGTTTCACTTAAAAATCTCTTGTAGTTTTCAAATGGTGTTCGTTTCCGTAAGCTACAAAATGTGTCACTCCTTGTTCGGGACTGTTTTCAAGTGTTGGATAAAATTTAGTGTATAGAAAAACTTTTGACTTGGGAAGTTCTGGAAAATCCAATAGTTGTCTAGATATGTGTCTTAGGTTCTTGTATCCGTTTGGATGGAGTGTTATTGATTCCGGTGATTGAGATTGGGTAATTTTACTATAAAGGGTCGTTTTGTGCACATCTGATTTTGAAACCTTCATAAGTCAAAAATTATCTATACTAGCACCAAATTAATAAAAACTGTAGCTTTTAGGTCATTGAGTCAACTTAAATTTTTTCCGCATATTTCATTCCTAATTGGAGTACGGATTAGGAGATATGTTAAAAATGGTAAAGGCGTAAAATTCAGAAATATGGCCTACACTTGTAGTAAGGGGTAAATTAGTAATTTCACTTGGGTTCTGGAAAGTTTGGACAGCGGGGGCCACATTTCTGGAAAAATAGACTTTTAATCCACCTTGTACGCGAAAACCTCATATTTATATCTATTACGGATTATAAATGACAGCTTTCAAAGAAGGGGTAAAATTTCAGGAATCTTGTAATAAAGGCTTAGATCGACGTTTGAAGCTAAAGTGAAATTTGTTAAATTAAAGGTGGGGGGGGGGAAAAAAATTTTGGTTAAAACTTAAACTAGAAACACGTCTTGGGGATGATATTAGTTCAGATGTGGACTTGAGTTTTGAGTGGTTTTGACCCATATAAGTTAGGACACAATGCCATACTTGTTTCGTTAAAAAAAATGTTTTATCCCAATTCCTTTCAATTTCAATTTAAAATGGTGTGAGTATTGTCGGTTAAATTTTCTAAGTCGCGTCTTTTATTTTAGGTTGCTCGTAGGGTATCCGATTACTTCAGCTCTTATCTTGTTATTTTTGCCGAATCGCTTAAAGGTGAGTTCATAGCCCTCTTTTAATACTTACTTGTTTTCTCAAAACTTCGAGGGGAGATTTCATGCTACTTCTTTTAACTAATTGGAACGCAGTACTTTGAATTGTATTGCTATTCGTGATTAGATTGACCTGTGTTACTTGCCTAAGTCCCTGTACACTGATTACTAAAGGTCCCCTGTTGATCATGAACCGTCAGTTGCTATTGTAGTGAGCGCGAATGTTATGGATAGATCTATCGGGACTGACAATCCCCGTCTACTTTTCCGGACTTTATGGTTTTTAGATAACCATGTGACGCATTTAACATTTGAGGTATCCTTGGGGTTATAGCAGTATACCCTACTTTTATTGGGGCAAACATCTTGTTAAGGTGTCGGTGTCATGAGCTTAGAGCATTAATAATTACTTCGACATGAATGTGTTTCATTGTCACCATTTACTTAAATCTTGCGTTCATTCATTTTTATTTATACAAACCTATGGATTCACTCAACAATTTGTTGACTTTTTAGCATGTTTAAATCTCAGGTCCGAAGGTGTGATTTTCTGGATGGGAGCCGCGTGGAGATGCTGAAGATGGATTCTGTGTTTTCTTTATTCGATGCTAAATTATTAAACTTATTTTAAATAACCCGTTGTTACTTTTGGAACTATGTGTTGGAACTACTCTGGTAGACTTTTATGTCATGTTGTAAACTTTTGGGACCAATGTTGCAAAACTCTGATCTTTATGAAGCATCGAATGAACTTTATTTTTAAAACGCCCCTTTTTAAGGTCGTTTCCTATTACTTGTTTGTTGTGCTATGACGTTGCACCCCAATTGTTACCGTTCCGCTGCCGTCAGATTTTGGGGGTGTGACAATAACCTGCCACGTTGAAGAATGATGACTCATCCTAGTCACGGTTACGGCGTAACTTAGACTATATAGTTACGCCGTAACACATATTAAGCCTATATCATGGAAGCCCACATCAGCATGGTTGCGCCATAACACAACGCACCAATTACGCTGTAACCAATTCGAAAACTATAAATGGAGCCCTCATTCTGCACATTCGAGATCAACCCTTCCACCACAATACAAAGGGACGACACAAGCCTAATTAGGTCGAAGAATTCCACCACTAGTCCAATGGAGAATTCACTTTACTTACTTTTTGTATTAATCATTCATAAACTCATCTTGTAAGAATTATGATGTTTCAATCCAAAATCTCTTTCATTATTTCTTATTACGTTGTTGCTATGAGTGGCTAAGCACTTCTCGTGTTGGCCTAGTTATGAATTTACTTATGTTATGATTGTTTCTTGTTTGAATTAGATATTCTTATTGCTTGTTATTAATCCTTGAGTTTTGGTAGCATTGAGGGTGGTTTAGATCCTTTTAGTCCTCTTATTAGGCAGACATGTTGAACTTAGGATCAGCATGGTACTAGGATAAGTTGGTGATGTAGGTTGTTTCGGCGTAATCAAAAATATTTGTAAAGAGATGGAAAGATACGGATACAAATCAAAACACATATGTATTGCGATAAGTATTGGTCTCCCGGATGTCATTCTAAGAGATGATGAATTTGATAAACGCGTTTTAGTTTTTGTTTTATGCTTAGTTATCACTTGTTTTTTGGTTTTTAAAATTTAATAACACAAACTTAATGGGAATCTAAAGGAAAATATACCTAAAAAAAACTAAGGGAAACGAAATATATATGATAAGGAGAATACTTGCTTAGATATGGTAGTTTTTTGTTGTGACTTTTAAGATTTAGTCAATTCTTACAATATATGTTATATTGATTTTGAAAGGTGCTCAACTCCAATACAAACAGATAATTATAACAATTGAATATTTTAAATGGTTTGGTTTTTAAAAACAAGAATCTTGGAAAATTTGTCCACACGGGTAGTGTTTTTAAAGTTATCCCTTTTTCCGTCTGTTAAAACCGCTTAGTAAATATGTTCTATTAAAGCGTTGACTTTTTAGATAATTTAGACTTTTTTAGTCAAATAAGCCGGTATACGAGGTGCGCACCAAGCTTATATGATAAGAAGATGAAAATAATCAAAAAAGGCGTCTTAACCAAATATAGTAACCAAACTCGCCAAACCACTTTTGTATATAAGCTACAACATTAAACTACTAAAATCGTAAGCAAGTTTTAAAAATCTACTATAACATACTTAATAATGCTAAAAACATGTTAAAATTACTTAATCTAAGCATGGCAAATAACCAATATAAAAATATTAAAGAAAAAAGATTAGAGGACACCATGATTGGATTAAGGAAAAGATGATTAAGAACCCTAAACTAACAAATCCCTTCCAAAAGCTTAAATCGCCACATAATCTCCATAATACCCATAATTATCATCAAAAGCTCCATAATAAACCCGTAATCTTCATCAAAACTCGTCAAGATCGAAACTTTATGTGATTTGAGGTGGATTTGAAGTGAAAGGTTGCAACTTTATTAATTAAAAAGGTAAAAGATTTGATTTTTAACACTAAAAACACTAATTTAAGGTTTAAAACTAATAAGTTTGAAACTTTATTAATAAAGGTGGTTGAAAAGGAGATTTAGATACTAAATAAACATTTATGAAAGACTAAAAAGATAATTTTATTAAAAGATTAAGTAACCATGATCTTTGTTGTGTTTATTTTGTTATTTTTGAAATTAATATAAAAGATAAAAAGAAAAATGAGATTTATTAAAGATAAAGATAATGAATGTTCAAATGTTATAGTAGACAAAATGAAATACAAATACTATTAAGAGTACTAAAAATTGCATAAAAAATAAAATTTGCAAACTAAATAAAAGATAGATCGATTGTTTTTTCTCTCTGCTGCGCTGCTGCTTCCATTTATACCAAAATAATATGATCGTTGCTATATTTATTTTTCGTTGGATATTTTGGAACGTTGCACTATGGTCCCATGATGATGGCAATGAAATGATAGTGTGCAATTGGATGGCTTCTTTCACTTGCATATTATAGCGTTATTTGCATTTTGTGAATTTGGTATAGGACCCGAACCAAATCCATTTGGGTTGAGGCATTTAATTGCATAGGCTTCGATCGTGGACTTCTATTTCAACTTAAGTCATGGGCTGTGGGTTTCACTTTTAATCTTCACATTTATCTTTGATTTTCACTTTAATCCTCACATTTGCTTCGTAATTTCTCAAACGGTACCTAAATAATAAAATAACAAATAGAAGTAATATTTGCAATAAAACCCGTAACTTTGTTATTTATTTTAACATAAATGGAGGTATTTTCGGCATTAAAATATGTATAATCGTGATTTCATCAGTTGACATATATCCCTAGTGTAGGAATTAATCAAATTACCGCCTTTATCACATTAAATACTTAAAAATCTCAGGAATTCTTTCAGAGGGGGTTTATAATCTATCTAGGTTATTGTAACATCCCCAAAATATGTCGCAACGAAAAGGTAACTAGAGGCGTTACTTCATAATACAATAGCACAAGATATAAGAGAACGACCTCTAAATGAGTCATTTAAAAGATAACCTCGTTGATTTGATTAAAATAAGTTGTAACATTTGTCCCATAAGTTTGCATCGAAAAGTAAAACATAGTTTACAACGAGGAAGATAGTTTTGATGCAAGCAGAAAATCCATAAAAGTGATCTTGATGTATGATTACTCCAATGCACCTCTAATACGTCATAATGGGTTAAGCACCTGAGAAATACATGCTTAAAAATGTCAACATAAAGTTGGTGAGTTCATAGGTTTAAGTAAATAATAATTGTGGACCGCAAAATTTAAATTGTATAACAGGTAATATATATAATGCCAAAGAAGATTGTAATTTGATTGCACTAAGCTCATGACACTGAAACGAAGACATTGTATAAACGTAACCTGTGCCCGTTGGAAGGGTCCAACCCAAGACCCTTCAAACTTTGATATGGTATACGCCCGTTGGCCTTGTAGGGGACCAAACCTGGACGGGGATGTCAATCCCAATAGATCTATTTATAACACATGCGCTTACACAAGGTAATTAACGGTTCATGATGATGGGCGTTATGGGTTGTCGGTACTTAGGCGCATCAATATTCATTGTAAAAATTGCAAAGTATTGTACTCGCGTCCTATTGTAAAAACAAGTAATGTATCTCACCCCGAGATTTGTAAAGTAATTGTAAAACAAGTGAAAACGGGGCTATAAACTCACCTCAAGAATGTATTGATTTTAGGAAAATCAACAAAGGGAATCGTCATAATAAGTCCGACACGCAACCTATTTAATTATAGGCCGATTTAGAATAATGCAAGCAAAATAAAATGATGCACTGTATTGTATAACGTTATATCACCACCTAATAGTTTGTGTTTTAATTTTATAAGTCAAAATAATGTTTACGTCAAGTTCGCCACTTAATATATATGTATACACATTTGTATTATTTTCTAGTAGTCAAAAATTAATTATAGTTTATCTGGCTCGGTCACTATTTTTAGTATTTTCATATAGTCAATTTAATTATATATAGTCACGTTAGTTGTTGTCCCAGTTGTAGGATACCTCTTATTGTATCCCACTTCAATAGATCGAATTTCTTAAGCTTGTTTAAGGTTTAGTTATATTAGATAAATCTAACACAACTATAGTAGAAACTTTGTTAAGTATATTAAAGATTATGCGGAATCTAATCTTTAATATTAGAAGAATTCTTAATGAAACAGTAACACAAGATCACAATTCAACAAACAATAAAAGCTCGGGAGGATTGGAAATGGTGGTTTGATCCTATGACTGGATCTCGAGGAAACAATCTGTATACATTGTCTCTTGGAGACATGATGTCGTCCTCTTCTATATGTCTCTTGTCAAAGGCCTTAAAGACTAAGTCTTAGCTATGGCACCGACGTTTGTCTCATCTGAACTTTAGGTGGCAATACACTATTAGCTAGACATGGTTCTTGATGAGGTCTCCCTAAGCTAAATTTGAAAAGGACCATCTGTGTTTTGCTTGTGCAATGGGTAAAAGCAAGAAGAAACCCCACAAACCTAAATCTGAAGACACCAACCAAGAAAAACTCTATCTTTTGCACATGGATCTTTGTGGACCAATGCGTGTCGCAAGTGTTAATGGAAAGAAGTACATCCTCGTCATTGTCGATGATTACTCTCGATCACATGGGTTAAATGTTTAAGGTCAAAAGATGAAGCTCCAGATTTCATAATCAAGTTTCTCAAGATGATCCAAGTGCGGCTTAAAGTACCTGTCCGACGCATCAGAACAGATAATGGAACTGAATTTGTTAATCAAACTTTGCGTGAATATTATGAGAAGGTTGGCATCTCTCATGAAACATGTTGCTCACTCTCCACGGTAAAATGGTATCGTTGAAAGACGTAATCGTACGCTAATTGAAGCAGCCCGCACAATGTTAATTTATGCAAAAGCTCTGTTATTCTTATGGGCAGAAGCAGTTGCTACCTCATATTACACCCAAAATCGTTCCATCATACGCCTTCGTCATGACAAAACACCATATGAGCTTTTACATGACAAACCTCCCGACTTATCATTTTCCATGTATTTGGTGCACTCTGCTATCCAACAAATGATAGTGAGAACTTGGGTAAGTTACAACTAAAAACTGATATTGGTATTTTCATTGGCTATGCACCTACAAAGAAAGCATTTCGAATTTACAACCGACGTACCAGATGAATCATTGAGACAATTCATGTAGATTTTGATGAGCTGACTGCGATGGCTTCTGAACACAGCAGTTCAGGACCCGCACTTCATGAAATGACTCCTGCAACAATCAGTTCAGGACTCGTGCCAAACCCTCCTCCTTCAACAACGTTTGTACCACCTTCGAGAAGTGATTGAGATCTTTTGTTTCAACCGATGTTTGATGAATTACTCACTCCTCCACCCAATGTTGATTACCCAGTCCCTGAAGTCGTTGCTCCAATTCATGAAGTAGTAGCTCCAGTTCCTGCTGTATCAACCGGTTCACCTTCTTCAACAAATGTTGACCAAGATGCACCATCACCAAGTAACTCTCAAACAACACCTAAAACTCAACCTCCCATCATTCCTAACGATGTTGAAGAAGACAATCATGATATTGAAGTTGCATATATGGGTAATGATCTGTACTATGGTATCCCAATTCTAGAAGATCATTCTGATCAATCTTCATTATCGAATATTATTCATACAATTGTGCATCCCGATCACCAAATATTGACACAATAGCAAGGACTAAGATCCCACCCACTGAAAAATAATCGGAGAAACTCGTTAGACATTTCTCACAAGGCCTACCAATTACTATAAGCCAGCTCTTTCTGTTACTACGATGCTTTCCTCACCGCTGTTGAACCAAAGACGTATAAAGATGCTTTAACTCAATCCTTCTGGATTGAAGCAATGCAAGAAGAGCTCAATAAGTTTAAACGACTTGGAGTAAAGGTAGCTCGACCCTGACCAATAAAGTTTGTTATACTTGAAGTGGATCTACAAAGTGAAGCTAGATGAACTGGGAGGTATTCTAAAGAACAAAGCTCGGTTAGTGGCTCGTGGTTACCGTCAAGAAGAGGGAATTCATTATGAAGAGTCTTTTGCTTCGGTTGCAAGATTAGAGGCAATAACGATTTATTCTCCGGCGGGTTTGCCAGGGGGGGGGCGGGGGGCTCACATGTGAACATGGTGTCGTCAACCAAATGATGTAAAGACTGTGTTTCTAAAATGGTAATCTGTGGGAAGAGGTTATTGTTAGCCAACGGACATGTTTATAATGATCCAGGGGTGGCATAACCCCAAGGGGGGGGGGGGGTCGATGTTGAACAAGGGGGGGCTAAATAGGGGAAGGGGGCTCTTTATGGGTTGAAACAGAGTTTCCAAGGGCGCGGTCTAGGGAGTCGGGTTGACTCTGAGTGGTTAGTCGTTATGCGGATCCTGATTCCTAAGACTTCTCTCAAAGTCTCAGTGATCCAACTCTGTTCATAGCTAGGGAAGGGAAAGGATTACATCGATGGTACAAATATATGTCGATGATATATCTGCTGCCTCTACACCTGAACCTTTGTGACCGCTATTTGCTAAAAGGGTCATTGTATATCAAATTTAAGATGTCAATGATGGCAAAATCTCAAGGGAGTTTCCTTAGGACTACAGAATTGACTCAAAGTCCTAGAGGCATCTTTAATAACCAGAAACAAAATGAGTCCCGTGTGGGGGAGAATCTTGAAAGAAATACTGTTTTGGACTCTTGGAGACACCTAGTGGGATACTCCATGGTAAACAATCCAAACTGGATGAGATGATAGAAGGGAAAGCCCGTGGATCCGTCACACATCGTGGCATGATTGGGTGACCCTCCTTTATGGGGTCACAGCATTAGAGCCAGACCGAGATACTCTTGTTGGAGTCTATAAGGCATGTGTGCGCGAGGGTAATCAGGGGCTCGGGCTACTCTAAAAAGTACTTACATGCTGTCAGAAGAGGATCTTTCGGTATCTAAGAGGAACGCGTCAATCAGGAACTATGGTGATCCGAAGGATCTATGATTAGCTCTATATTACAGGCAATATCAGAGTGTGTAGTTCATGTGGTGGATTCTATTGATTTGATTAAAACAAAATGAATGAGGGGTAAAGGAGTGATGGAAAGCAATAATGTGATATGCAGAAGTCGGTTCTAGTTGAGTTAAAGTACTGCTGAACATGTATAGCTGGTGGTTAGCAAATTTGTTTATGAATGTTATGGGTTGGCTAAAGGTATACTACAGGATAATGAAAAGAACATATTATGTGGTTTAATGTAATTTAAATAGTTTCCTTTAATCGAATATTCTGATTTACTTCCTTTGTGAGGTTATGATCTCTCGCCTATATAAAGAGATCAGATACATAGGTTCATTTAGTGAATTCCATTACGCATTAGAAAACACTAGAGCTCGACCAATGAGAGTCTAGATAGTTTACATATAGCTTATGCTTAGTCGACGTGTATGTAAAGTATTCGAATCTGGTTACACGTAGCCATAATGTTTTTGGGGTGAGGAGTTTGGTTGTTACGCCCTAAATTATAGTCGGGGTAAAAGGGAAATCGTATGAATAGAAAAACCTTCTGTTCATAACAGGTTGGATTGTGGTGCATTATGTTTTAATTCACACGGTTCGTTGCATTTATCATCTTGTTATTATTATCACCTCGATTGGTTGCTTATATTAACGATTTCTCATACATTGTAGGTATCAGAGTCAGGTTCTTGCTCTGTTATTGATATTAGGAAAGCTGTATGATCTACAGAGGTTTATTTGATCGCAAGAAACCCATAACCAAATCTCCATGAAAATACGTTTATCCTGGTACAAAACATTAATCGTTTAGGTTTTCTATTCGAAGCTAAGCTACCATAACAACATCTTTCCGCCGTCCTCTCTCTACCTGTATTGGAATGCATACAATTAGTGAAGTTTATATTGCGAGGTTCACAGATGAGGCTTTTTTAAGGTTTTTATAGATGTCTGTTTATACAGTCCTGGTGAAGTATACCCAGGGGGTATGATGATGGAACCCTAAGTAAGCACGGTTTTACTGGTTGATATGGTTATTCGAGTTGTGGAATTTGAACCCTAAAATGGCGTGTAATGATTTATGGTTTCTCGGGATAGGTTGTTCACCAAATCTAATGCGCTTTTTCTAATCATGAGGCTCTGTATGTGGATCTAGAGTTGGTATTTAAAATTCTTTACATCATTATCATGGTTACAAAGTGTTATCGTTTGGCACACTCCAATGTCAGCTGGTAAACCTGACATTGAATGTTCTGTTCATTACTTAATTATCTGTTGAAGTTGTGTGTTTACATCTTACGTATTGTAGAATTGGATGTGTGACGCGGCTTTACTTCTGTTGGGGTACAAAGGTTGTGTATCTCGTGGTAATGGGTGGGTCTTTGGTGAGTGAGGATTGATGCAGGTATATAATGTTTTGCATTCAAACGATGTCTGTACCTTAGCATGTTAGTATAGGGTGTTGTGAGGCGGGTTTGATTAGTTATATTATGGGGGGGCAGTTGAGGGAGACTCTGGGGGTGGTCTTGGGGGTAACACGAGCAAACGGGGGGCGATGTATAACTATCATGGTTTAGGGTAGACAGGAATAGTTGACGAGTATAGGCGTATAAAGGGGGGAAGGTTGTTATAGAGACGAGCCAACAGGAATGAGAGAGGGTAACAATGTGGGTGAGATAGTCCTAAGTATTTTGTTGGAGTAATTACTGGAGACACTGTGTAGTTATTGACACGAGTATGGAGCAAAGATTCGGGTGACACAACCTACTGATTGTCTCTGTACACTGTAGTGTGTATATCCTCGATTCGTCACATTCAGCGATCTGGTATGGGAAGCAACGACTGCATTCTCTCATGAACTAGTACTAATGGGAGTAGGCTTAGGTGTTGTGAGCAGGTTATATCTATGAGTGACAGTATTTCATCAGAGCTTGATGTTTACCAAGGTAGGGTTGCTCTTCTGACACTAGTATCTATGGCAACAGGTTACATAGAGGTGTTGAATACTATGGGTTGCAGGTTGCTTACATCTGTGAATGAGTTAGTTGCTTTCTTCGGGTCGTTCTTAGAGAAGTCGACATACATCGTACTACAAAGTCGGCGGTGAAGTGGATAGAAGTGCTACGAGAGAGCTACAAGGAACAAAAGTTCGAAGCAAGCTCTTACAATTTCAATACGTGGGTGAGTGATCGTGTATAATGATATTATTCAATGGGGATATGATAGAGTCTGTAATTACGTGTTGCTTTGTTACTACTATTCTCGTTCATTGGGATTAAATGATTGTAAGCATGCTTACTCTGGGTGAGTTCTGTTTCAAGGAATATAGAAACGTCGAAAAAAAAATATGAAGAAAGTTAATTAACTTGTTTTCGATCTTTGTCGTAAGCAAGGAACTATATTGTTATATATTGGATATTGAAGTCGGAGGACAAGGGACTCGGCGATGACATCATATCAACAATTATTGGGATATCGAACGGCACTATAGGCGCTGACACTAATAGGAATCTTAAGCTGTCTCTGTATGGCAGGAGTGAAAGTTTTGATGCTACGTTAACTTTGATTGTTATACAAGTAAGTTTGGGTAAATCCGGATTTGATTTGCTTTAAAAGTGTGTATATTGCACTCCCTATTATACATTTTCGAGGACAAACCAAGTGAGTTTAACATATTGTCTCGTTGCGTGGAAAGCGTGTTGAGGGGCTTATGTAAGAGACTCTTTGATGAGTGAGTGCTCACACTCAAGAACTTATTTCTTATATTATTCAATTGAGACTGCATGGGGGTGATTAGTTTCTTGGTGACACTTCGTATGAGGTGTTTCTCTACTTTGCACGATTTTGGAGTGGTCGTCGATAGTACTATAGTGTGTATGTTTAATGCTGAGTTCAGAGAAGGAAAGGTGATTAGGATACAGCATTATAGTTAGTATGTTCGGATCCGAGAGAGACCAGTATTAAATACTAGCACAGTTTATGTTATGCCGATCTTGACAGGCGTACACGTATAATATGATGGTTCATTTGCTAGGAAATATGGATCTGATGAGTGATCTCTTTCGGTGTACAAACAACCTTATTCAATTTGATTAAATAGTAGCAGGATAGTATTATTATTTCTATATATTGTAGTTCTCTAGAACATACATCGAGGCGATAGTGAGGAGCATATATCGTTTTGTAAAAGATGATTTACGTGAGAACAGAACAGTTTGATGTCATACATTGATCTTTTATTTCTATGGATTTGCGATAGAGTTATTGGGTTTTTACAGGTGCGTGTCTATCATATCTTCTCACGAGAGATAGACTTAGTGTGTTGGCATGGTGGAGGTTACACAGGTGAACTAGAGCTTCTGGTACTTATTCGATGAGGTTTTAGAGAAGTGTTTTGCTTGCAAATCTTTCTCAACTCTACAACAAAATAACAACATGAGGAATGAGGGAAGAACTGACATGAATAGATACCACGCAAATCCTAGTCTTTTATATCTTTCTACCACACAGCATCTTATCCAGCCACGGACGCGTATTCTTTCTTTTAGACTTTACATAGAGAAATACAACACAAAGACCATAATACGGAAACACAACTATACAACCAAGATTTTAAAAAGAGGCGTAAACTGAAGTCAGATATATCAACATGTCTTGCGTAAGTCTCTTCACACTGTTCTTCAATCATCACGAGACTGCTCGGAGCGCGCAGCTAGACATAAAAACGCATAATAATTGCGAAAGTACTCTCTATAGAATATAGCCTATTCCGAGATCCAAACATCGGCATAGCCAAAAACCAAGTAGGCATTGGGTGCCGATAGGGAATCAGGCATACAACGTAGCACTGTATCAGTTCATCTCAACGAGATTAGCTCGAGAATAACTCACAGAGACATTCAAACTTACCTCATCATCAATCTATATTCTCGATACATAACTAATTCACGATAGCCCCAATCCCTCCTGAGTTAGAAAGAAACAGGACACATCTACACACATCAAGTGCTTCTAGTGAGAACAAACTTAATACTATATAGTGCTTGGCTCTGTAGCGACAGTCTCAATAATTGCCTCTCATAAGCCCTAATCTTGATCTTGTGCTTTCTCACCCGCGGGCACAAGAGTGGACTTATCATATTTAGAGCTCACCAGTATACTACTCTATTATGATCGCGAATAAGTGAGATAAGGGTTATGTGAGCTTACTTCAAAAACTTTTAAGCACGAACCTTGTATACAAATCAAAGTATGGGAGTGGGACTAACAGTCTCATTTTCATGTCACTTAGCAGAAACACATGGGTGGCACGTTAGCACCCAACACATAAACTAGCATTAAGAGTTCATAGCAGCCCAAATGATTGTGAGAGGTATACTCGCAAGGGTCCACATTATTTGCAAGAGCATCTAGTCAAGCAATCTTTACACTCATAGCAAAACATTATCTTCTCACGGGCATGCAGACACACCAGTTAATACACGCTCTTAACTATCGTATAACCGTTCAACTACTATCTTGACATAGACCGCAATATAGCCATGGCATACAATACTCTTATATCATAGCTAATCGTGAGATAGATAGTGATTAAGCGAACGGTCAATCTCTAGTCATACAAACTACTCACTTATATTCACACTAACACATCGACGAACAGTTATTTATCAGTTTAGACCATGCTGCTCCACTCTTACTTTAATCTTGACAGCACTTGTCACAACTCAATATTCGCCGGGAGAGCTCATGTGTACACAGAGAGCTAATAATTCAGATCTACTCTGACAACAAGCAACTAAATCACTAACATACATACGAACCCATTAGTATTCCTACCGAAAAACACCGGTCTTCTAATCATACTAGTTGATCATAGAAAACCTCCATGACTACGAACACAAAAACTTCACCTCTATAGACTCTAGATATTCTTGGTCTCGTTGATATCCAGCATAACCAGCAAACAGAGACGAAACAAACATGCTACACATGAACAATTAGTGTTCATGCCACCGAATTGCTCTTGTACCTCACATCCATACAATTACTACAGGTGTTTAGAGCAGCTTCCACTCCACTAATCATTATACCTAAAAGGTTAAGAAGGTTTTGTTAACAATTTCTAAGAATAAACGTATACAACGAACATAGAAAGTCTTAGATTGACCATTGTATCAAACACACAATAACAGAGTCATCCTTTTATCTAATCACACATCTACACGACTTGCACCACAACACTAACAGATGCAAGCTAAACACAGAACGATGCCCAGTACAGTAGTTTATACCAACTTACCTGACAACGAGAACACTATTGTACATCCATCGCAACACAAGACACACTATAGATAGCGACAATCGAACTCTCACCATACATACACCAGCCTCATGATTCAGGAACTAAGCATAGCATTGAAACCTATCGCGATACCATACAAATCCACTTACACGCACACTCTACACACACGGTCTCTCTCACAACATACCTCATACTCTATTCTTACGAAAATAACAAACGTGCACGTCTGATGAGGGTTTCTCAGGCATCACCACCCTTCAGGGTAACCTCCTCAAGACTATGATTACACAACCAAAACACAACCTAGATTACCTACAACACACACCATCTCATCTAGAAACCACTCAAAAACAATCAGCTACTCGAGTAATATGTGACACATATACCAATTCAGGCAAGATATGATAGAGTGGCTACATTACGAAAAGATTTTATATATTATCTCTGACGATCAGCATATCATATCATCTCACTAGCATAACACTCACCAAGACTTCACAGTCTCTTTAGATACAACCTACGTGATAAAACGCTGTACTTTCTTCACTGGTAGAAGTATATGGGTGAGTGTTTCAACACAGGGTTATTTATATCTTCAAAACTGTAGACTACACTAAGACATTATCAGAGATACATCCATTCGCTCTATGCAATACCTAACATCGCTTTGATGAGAACAGATCGAGTTCTAGCCATATAGGATAGATAATACAATTAATTGCTAAATATGATCTAGAGGTCTCTCTATGGCCAGGGCAGCAAATTGGATTTAAATAGAGGCCGTCTCATCTATCAATGTCGTAGATGACAACAAGGATAGATTCTTTACATAGATCTGTCTTAAGGGAATGTTAGGAGGGGTTGAGTTTATGGTTTAGATTTAGGTGTTGTTTCTCTGATTATCCCTATATCTATAGCCCATTCCTCTCTCAAGATAGAATATTTTGGGGCGTGACGGGTGCCAGACTAGGCGATCATGGTGTAGTAACGAATTCGGGATACTTTACAAATTTCAACGTCGACTACAATGCACAATGTAGTCGCTTAACATCAGACCGGTCAGATGATGGGGGACAGCGGTCCTCTAAGTTTATTCTTATGTTGAACTGATCATTCAAAAACTCTGAATGATTCTCATGATCTTCTAATATAGGGGAGAGACAGTCATACACACACAAAGTGTGACAAGGTAAAACACTCAATAATGTATACAGAGACAAACCCTTTTAAATCACCCGTTTAAACCACTTATAGTAATCATCTTTTTCTTCTATCATTAGACATACACCTCTGGACTAGAATAACATCTTTTGATCCGGAAATCTTCATACACATGATAGATCCCTCCAAACAGCTTAAGTAGAGTTTTATATACTAAGTCGACTTAGAATCTCTTCACTTGTTTCATATCTTTTATTCCAGAAGGATTCTTTTACTTTATCACAATCAAACAATCACCAATCTGCTATAGATCCATGCATTCTCTGCAAATGTGCTGTGTGATTCACGGATAGTGCAAATTCAAAAGAGATCATTCATTCGTTGAGGATAACACACGTACTCCTTGTAATATGACGGGTGAGATCCTCTCTTAGATACCGAAAGATCCTTTGACCGCATGTAATACTTTTGGTAGGCCGAGCCTGATACCTGGCACACATGCATATAGCAAATTATAGGTCAGGTCTACTGGCTGTGAGATAAAGGAGGGTCCAATCATGCCACGATAGTGTGACGGATCCAACGGCTTTTCCACCTTCTATATCCCTCACCAGTTTGGATTTCTCTACCAGGGATTATCCACTTCTAGGTCTCAAGGAGTCAAACCGTAAATTTTAAAGATTCAAGGGAATATTTTGACTGGTTAATAAAGATGCCTCTAGGACTTTGAGAAATCTGTAGTCCTAAGAAAAATGAGATTTGCCCATCATTGACATCTTAAATTTTGATAACATGATTTTAGCAAATAGGTCACAAAGTTCAGGTGTAGATGCAGCAAAGATAATATCATCGACATATATTTGTACCAGAAGTAATTCCTTGCCTTCCCTACGGATGAACAGAGTAGGATCCACTAAGCCTTTGGAGAAGTCTTAGGATATCAGGAACGAAGACAACATGTCATACCACCGCGCGTGGAACTTGTTTCAACCCATAAAGAGCTTTATTTAGCTTGTACACATGATTGGGGTTATCTGGATCCATAAACATGTCCGGTTGGCTAACATAAACCTCTTCCCACAGATTACCATTTAGAAACACAGTCTTACATTCCATTTGGTAGACGAACCAAGTTCATGTGAGGCAAAACGCGAGAAAAAATCGTTATTAGCCTCTAATTGCAACCGAAGCAAAAGACTCTTCAAAATGAATTCCCTCTTCTTGACGGTAACCACGAGCCACTAACTGAGCTTTGTTCTTTAGAATACCTCCCAGTTCGTCTAGCTTCACTTTGTAGATCCACTTCAAAGTAATAACCAAAACTTTATCTGGTCAGAGGTAAACGACTCCCATAACTCCCAAGTCGTTTTAAACTTTATGAGCTCTTCTTGCATTGCTTCAATCCATAAGGATTGATTTTTTTTTTTTTTTTTTTTTTTTTTTTTTTTTTTTTTTTTTTGTTTTATTTTTTTTTTTTTTTTTTTTTTTTTTTTTTGTGTTTTTTTTTTTTTATTTTTTTTATTTTTTTTTTTTTTTTTTTATCTTTTTTTTTTTTTTTTTTTATTTTTTTTTTTTTTTTTTTTTTTTATTTTTTTTTTTTTTTAAAAAAAGCATCTTTAATACGTCTTGGTTCAACAACGTGTTGAGGAAAGCATCTGTGTAACATAAAAGAGCTTCTTATGTAATTTGTAGCCTGTGAAACAGGTCTAACTAGTTCCACCGATTAGTATTTTTCAAAGTGGGTGATCCTTAGTCCATTGTCTATTAGTTCAAAAATTTGGTGAACGGAAATGCACAATTGTATGAATAAATATCGATAATGAAGATTGATCAAAAAGGATCTTCTAGAATTGGGGATACCATAGTACAGATCATTCACCATATATGCAACAAATATCATGATTGTCTTCTTCAACATCGTTAGGAATGATGGGAGGTTGAGTTTCTGGTGTTGTTTGAGAGTTACTTGGTGATGGTGCATCTTGGTCAACATTTGTTGAAGAAGGTGAACCGGTTGATACAGCAGGAACTGGAGCTACTACATCTCATAATTGTAGCAACGACAGTCAGGACTAGGATAATCACAATGGGGTGGTAGGAGAGAGTAATTCATCAAACAGCGGTTGAAACAACAGATCTCAATCACTTCTCGAAGGTGGGTACAAAAACGTTGTTAGAAGAGGAGGGTTTTGGCACAGTCTGAACAGAATTGAGTTGCCAGGATTCCATTTCATGAAGTGTTGGGTCCTGAACAGGCTGTGTATCAGAACTCATTCGCGACTAGCTCATCAAAATCTACATGAATTGTCTCAATGATTCATCTGGTACGTCGATTGTAAATTCGAAATGCTTTCTTTTATGGAGTGCAATAGCCATTGAAATACCATAATCAGTTTTTATGTTGTAACTTCCCAAGTTCTCACTGATCGATTTTAGTTAGGATAGCATGAGTGCACCAAATACAGATGTGAAAACGATAAGTCCGGGAGGGTTAGATCATGAAAAAGATCATATTGTGTTTTTGATCATGACCGAAGGCGGTATGATGGATACGATTTTTTGGGTGTAATATGAAGGTTGCAACTGCTTCGCCCATATGATAAACAGAGCTTTTGCATAAATTAACATTGTGTGGGCTGCTTCAATTAGCGTACGATTACGTCTTTCAACGATACCATTTTAACCGCTAGATGAGCAACAGATGTTTCATGAGAGATGACAACCTACTCAAAAAACTTCACCGCAAAGTATGATCATAACAAATTCATTTCCATTATCTTTCTTGATGCTCGACAGGTACTTTATGCCGCACTTGGATCATCTTGAGAGATTGATTATGAATCTGGGAGCTTCATCTTTTGACCTAATAAACATTTAACTCATGTGAATCGATAGTAATCATCGTCAATGACAGATGTACTTCTTTCCATACAACTTGTGACACGCATTGGTCCACAAAGATCCATGTACAGAAAGATTAGAGTTTAATCTTGGTTGTGCCTCCAGATTTATTTAGGTTTGTGGGGTTTCTCTAGCATTTACAACCAATGCCACAAGGCATAACAGCAGATGGTCCTTTTCAAATTTTAAGCTTTAGGGAGACCCTCGTACAAGACCATGTCTTAGCTAAATAGTTGATTGCACCAAATTCAGATGAGACAAACGTCGGTGCCATAGCTAAGACTTAGTCTTTAAGGCCTTTGACAAGAGACATATAGAAGAGGACGACATCATGTCTCCAAGAGACAAAGTATACAGATTGTTTCCTCGAGATCCAGTCAATAGATCAACACCTTCTAAATTACGAATGAAGCAGGTGTTGACAAAAAGCAACTTCAAGATCCGAATCACAAAATTGCCTAATGAAGAATAAGTGTGTCCAAGTCCTTCCACGTAGTAAACCCTTGATATCTGTAACATTCCTAAATCTGATAATCACCATATCCTAATATCTTTGCCACATGATCAATTTCGAATTTGAATGTACCTAAAAACTTATTGATGAAATTGGTGAGCTAAGAGCGATCTCTGGTCATATGCTTGGAGCAGCCGGAGTCCAAATACTAGAGAACAATTTGGACGACCTGCATTCATCAAGAGAGGAAGATGGAACATCAGAAACTGATGGATCCACCAAATTGACGTGGGTTCTCCTTTTTTGTTAGCAGATACATATTTACAAGAACCTTAGAATTTGCTAACAGAACATTAGATTTAGAATCCCTAGGTTCCGTAGTAAACATTGTTACGAGACAGGTTTAGATTTTTCATATTAGAGCAGTTGGTTTCCTAAGGGGCACTTCAGTAGTTGTGGTAATCCTAGTTAAAGGGCACGCATTTCCTACTATAGTGAAGGTTCGACCAGTAGGTCTCCAGATATATCCAATATTTGTAAACACCTTTCCTGTTGGTTTCCAAACTTTTCTCTTTGAATTTTTCTTAACAGATTTAGATTTAGTACGAGCATTCACATTATTGATAAAATCAAGAACACACAAATCATGATTATCAGAAAGCATGCAACCATTACACTTAACACATTTAAGTTTTCAGAATTCGCATTAAGCTTAGAATGCTGCACATGAGTATAATCCTGTTAGGTTTAACAACATATCATATTTTGCAAAACTAGATTTAACTTTCCTAGGGTGGGCTTACTACTTTTATTCATCTTAATACCCTTAACATGATTTTTGCTGAATCTTATCTTTCTTTGTATTGCCTGAAGGCTATGATCCGCTAGCACTAGTAGATAGTTTTACTCCTGTAGAAGACAACATAGGTTTGTTAGAAACTAAGTTCGATGAAGAAGAGGTTTTTTGTGTTTTAGTTTTCCTGAAGTAGTATGTGACTGTCGTCAGTGAAATCTAAACTTTTTTTTGTCCTTTTCTTTTTGGGTCCATCCACACATTTCCATCAACATATGTTGATACATAGTGGCAGGTTTTACGATATTTGTAAGCAACTCTCCAAAATTACGATTAGCATACCTACAGACAGATTCTAAGGATTGTATCTAGTGATGAATATTTTGATTAACATTTCACTAGATCCTAAGAACTAAACTTCTGTCCTGAGGGTTCTTAATAAGCAGAGTGAGCTGTCTTTTTAATTCAAACAATTTAGGGTTATTGGGTTCCACATCAATCTTAAAGCATTTTCTGGATCACATAGGGTGTTTGTAACAACATAGTCAACTAACTTTTCCTTAAGTTTATCTTAAATCATACTGAGAGCTTTAAATTACCAAAAAACTTTTCCTGAAGACTAGCATTTAAATCAAAATTTCACAACTTAGAATTGACTTGAATTAATTAAATCATCACATTGATCTTTTGATCGAATACGTGTTTGGGTGTTAATGAGTCATAAAGTGCTTATAGGTCTTTTTCAAATGCTCAATGTCTCAAGGCAAGAAGCTTTGACACTATATGATCTAATTCAATATTTATAAGTTTCAATATCTTCTAAGTCCTTTTAATCTTATCCTCATATCAATTTTCCACAATAGAGATTTAATTCGTTCTTTTAACTTATTTGAATGACTCCATTGTATTTATTCTTTAGATGAGCTTTCATTTCATTTAAATTCAAACAATTAATTAAAACTCGGAGTATTTTGATTTGTAAATAAAATTATCCCTTTGAAAAATATTCTCATTTAATTATAATCAACTTCTAGAAGAGAATGCAATGTTTTTCAAGAGTGGTAAAAACTATGAACAATTTTATCATAAAATTTCTTTTTCAACGAAATCCAATTTGATAAGAAGCTCAGTTCAAGTTTTTAGATACTTTTCACATTCATGCATATTCACAGAAGCAATATCCACAGATAGAATTCATAATTATGTTCACAATATCTTTGTTAATGGACATTGTATCCAAGAGTCCGTTCACTATTTCAGTTCAAAACTTGAATATGCATTGGTTCGCTTCAAAATGTATTTAGACTCTAAATGATGTTGTTCCACGGCCTGTTCCATTTGATGGAAGACATTTTGGACTTCAAAAAGTTCATCAATCAAATATTGATCGAATGTATTAAATAAGGTACTTCAAAGTCTTTTTAACAGATGGAATTATTTCATCCCTAAAACAAGCTTTTGTATGTTCGAACCCCCACGAGCCCTCAGTGATGGTTGTGGGTGTGGTTCTTTCTTTGACAACCACGTCAAAACCAGCAAGATGGTATTTAAGTTTCTTCAAACTCGTATTAACCATGCTGACTTTAAGAAGTTCTTTTGGAACCTCAACTTTGGTGGGTCTACTAGAAAGAGTGGGTTCTGGAGAATTCACAAAATTCTGAGACCAAAAGGCTTGTTTAGCAGATAATTTAGTTTGTGGAACAAATCGTTTTTCTAAATCTTGAGAAAGTTGATTAAGGACAACATAATCACAGGAGTAAGGGTATTAAATTTCCTTTACTAACATGCAAAGGAGACTTTTGTTTTAAAGCATTTTTGAACTACACTCTCCAATCAAGCATTAGGGTGTCTCTTCCGAGTCAGTGAAATCACGAATGCACTCGGTATTCTTGATTACATTACCATCATAAAGCTTTGGTTCCAACTACCGATCTTTCTTCAGATATATAGGATTTTGAAAACCTAGAGCTTTTTTTGGTGGTATGGTCATTGAAAAACTGAGGTTTCGTCAACATGTGAACAGTTTATGCAGATTGATCTCTTTTAAAAACAATATTATCTAACTGTTTGATTCTCTTTTATATAGGCAATCTCTCTATCTATGTCCTAATTCTTCGTTCTTAAAATCATTTTTGAGAATAATAATTGTTTTTCATAAAGATCCTTTTTCTTTAAATTGTTTCAAAAGAGATTTTGTTTAAGACGATCAATCTCTACAGACTGTGCACATTGAAACTGAAACGTTATCATTACAGCGACTTAAAAACAACATATGTCCTTCTTTTAAAACTTAACTTATTCCTTATATCTTACAAGCTCATCAGTTAAATATCATCGACACTTTTATTTGTCCAGAATTTATCTTGGTACAATACAACACTTGGGTTATCAGTTGTACGAGAGTTCACAAATAATAATCAGTGCATCTTGTTGTGCATGAAGAGTTAGAATTCTAAATAGTATGCCCTGTGGTAAGGTCATTCAATCACATACTCAGAATAAGGAAAGAATTGCTTATCCTAGTTATTTCAGTCCTGAATGGTTAACAACATTCGAGTGTTCATAAGACGGCATCTGCCTGCACAGCTTTGATAAGCATATTAATTATTCACATTTATCCATGGTTGAGTACCTCCATCGAGAGCATCCTACTGAACCATAATGAATAAATTTGCCATGAGGAGTGTTCACAAACCCCCCAAAATCTGACGGCAGCGGAACGGTAACATTTGGGGTGCAACGTCATAGCACAACAATCAAGTAATAGGAAACGACCTTAAAAAGGGGCGTTTTAAAAGTAAAGTTCATTCGATGCTTCATAAAGATCAGAGTTTGCAACATTGGTCCCAAAAGTTTACAACATGACACAAAAGTCTACCAGAGTAGTTCCAACACATAGTTCCAAAAGTAACAACGGGTTATTTAAAATGAGTTTGATAATTTAGCATCGAATATAGAAAAACACAGAATCCATCTTTAGCATCTCCACGCGTCTCCATCCAGAAAAACAACACTGTTTATGAACGTAACGTGGGCTGAGATTTAACATGCTAAAAAGTCAACAAATTGTTGAGTGAATCCACATGTTTATATAAGTAAAATAAATGAACGCAAGATTTAAGTAAATTAGGTATGAAAACGAATTGGAAACACATTCATGTCGAAGTTAATTATTAAAGCACTGAAGCTTCATAGACACCGACACTTACAAGATTATTGCCTTCGCCAATAAAAGTAAGGGTATACAGCTATAACCCCAGATACCTCAAATGTTAAATGGTCACTGGATATCCAAAACCTATAAAGTCCGTAAAGAAACTGGGATTGTCAGACCCGATAGACTATCACAACATTCGCGCTCACTACAATCAGCAATTGACGGTTCATGATCACAGGAGGACCTTTGGGTAGCAGATAAGGGACTTATGCATTAATACCAGGCAATAATCAGGATAGCGTACAGTCTAAAGTACTTACGTTCAAAAGTTAAAAATGTAGCATGAAATCTCCCCTCGAAGTTTTGAGAAAACAAGTAAGTATTAAAAGAGGGCTATGAACTCACCATTAAGGCGATTCGGCAAAAATAACAAGATAAGTAAGCTTAAGTAATCGGATACCTACTACAACCCTAAAATAAAAGACGCGACTTAGAAATAATAATCCGACAAATACTCACACTATTGAATTAAAATTAGAAACAGAATTAAGATAAAACGATTATTGTTTTTTTACGAAACAAGTATGGCATTGTCCCAAAACTGATAATGTGGGGTCCAAACCACATCAAAAACCCAAGTTCACATCTGAACTAACATCATTCTCCCAAGAATGTTTTCTAGTTTAAATTTTTAACTAAATTCACTTACAATGCACACTTTGATATTTTACGTCTGATCAACCTTTTATTACAAAAATTCTGAAATTTACTCCTCTTTGACAGTGTTCCTTTATAACCGTAATAGATATAAACATGAGTGAGATTTCACGGTACAAGTGGCAATTAAAATCTATTTTTCCATGAAATGTGGCCCCGCTGTCCCAAACATAACCAGAAACCTATTGAAATACTAATTTATCCCTTACTACAAGAGTAAGGCTATTATCGTGAGTTTACGCACTTTAAAACCATTTTATCATATCTCCTAATCGGTAATTCCAATGAGGATGAAATAGGCGGCAAAATTTAAGTTGACTCAATACCTAGAAGCTACAGTTTTACTAATTTGGATGTTAGTATAGAAAATTTTGGACTTATGAAGGTTTCAAATTTCGTATGCACAAAACGACCCGTTTTAGTAAAATACCCATATCTCAATCATCCGGATTAAATAACACTCCATCCAAACGGCTACAAGCACCTAAGACACATATCTAGACAAATATTTGATTTTCCAGAACTTCCCAAAGTCAAAAAGATTTTTCTATACACTTCAATTCTATCCAACACATGAAAACAGTCCCGAAAACAAGGAGTTAACAACATTTTCTAGCTTACGAAACGAACGCGAGCCATTTGAACTACAAGAGCTTTTTAAGTGAAACCAATTGGATATGACTCTAATATGAGTCCCCTACTGAGAACATAATTATTTTACAAAAGTTTAGTACAAAAACCTTGACTTATGCCCCAATTTCTACAGCTAGGTCTGATTTGACACATTTTAGTAAAACGGGCCGTATCTCAGACTCATCCGAGGAGATGAATTTCATACCAATTGCCACATACACTTAAAGATCCTAAGTGCTATCATTAAATCAAATTTTTCCAGGTATGCTAAGACCAAAAACTATTCGTAACACAGCCTCAACTGCTGTCCAAAACTACACAAATAAACTTATCAAAAACCCCATTCAAACCTCAATCCAAACACCCCCAAATTCTATACAATGCCATACATGATACATTAACATATTAACTTACACAAAATACTCAATATTTCCAGAAATTAATATACTCTTTCATGGACCAAATAAAAAAATATAAAAATAAAAATCAAAGATTTATGGATTAAACTTACTTGAGAAGATGATTGACAAACAAACTAAACACAAGAAACCCTTAGACTTAGGGGCTGAGATTAGACCCTATTAAACCCTCAAACCGAACAACACAAAACCTTCTAATTAAACCAAATAATTTAGTCATTCTTGATGCAAATGAACTTTAATCACCAAAAGCTTAATACCATACACATCATAAGCTATATCTAAAAAGCAAAACAAAGATTGAAAAAGAGATAAGGAAAGTGAAAGATATTAGAGAAGAAATAAAGAGGTGGAAGGTTTACCATCATATACTCAAAATGAAAAAATGGTAACCAACACCTCTCCATGTGTGGAGAGGGTTTTTATTTTATACCCTTGATCCATGTGTGGCATGTGGGCTTTCTAACTTTGGTGCGGGCATGGCTTTTCCTTAGGGCTTAGAGCCCCAGAAACATGGACAATATTAGATTACAATCCAAGCAAAGCAGTATGAGAAGGGTATGTTAGGAAACCTCCGTTTGTAACCCTGACTAGCCTATTACTTAACAATACCTAATTACAACTAACTAAGGACCGATAAACATTCTTGTTTCGTCATAATATAATAATTAAGGCTAACAAACTCTCCCCAATGTTGAGGTCCTTTCATCAAACTCCTCCGTACTACCGAATACATTGAAGATATGACTTTTGACGTTTATAAGCTTTCTAGTTTTGGTCTTTGTCTTGTTGTAATGTGCTTTGAACAGTCATGCGTTGTGATCTTGAGTCTGAGCCTTTAATCATTTTGACTTTTGATTTCTTGAGATCGTTATCTTGCATCATCTTCCTTGACTGAGAATCATCTTGATTTGACATTCTTGATCAAATTGTCAGCATTTGACCAACATTCTCCAATACTTGTTACATTCTTGTTTGCAAATGTGATATAATCTATAGGGACAATCTCCCAATTGAGATAATGACTATATTGACTTTGAGCTCTTGATGATGGGAAATTTAGAATCAACTATCTTGATGTTGAAACGAATTTGGACATAGAAAGGCTTGTGAGTATGCGCAGTGGTTAATGAATCCGACTTCGCTTGAATGAGGCTGTTGCAACACCGTCTCTTATCCTGAAATACAACCGTTATCAATAAAAGATGACTATGGCTATGTCATCATCTTGACCTTTCGATTCTGCATTAACCTCCGTTACCCGTTTTATTAGAATAAATACTAACTAACTGTGATAAGGTAGATTTCAAATAATCACCTTGAACAGGGTTTCCAGCTCAAAAGCGAAGGATCCTTCTTAACACAGTATGTATTAGATTCACCATGCTTTCAGCTAATTCTCATTACGAACTTCTCAAAGCAGACAACACGTTACGAGTGAAATCAAATATTAACTATCATTCTTATTTAGACGTCATTCATTTACTGGACCAAAATGAAATCCAGTTTATCACAACTTGATTCTATAGAATCTTGCAAAGACACCAACAAATGAGCGTGTTGTGGATGTTAGGGACTCAAGCAGGATTATCCATCTTCACTGTTAATACTTAAGTATCACTCAATGTTCCTGGCAATGATCTCAAGCGATAATGGCTATGACTCTATGTTACAACTTTAGTGAACTTTATGTGTTTCAACAAGGAATTTTGACATTTGTGTCCTAATGAGATTTATACTTGATCTCTTCTTAGGCTCTAGACTCGATTGTGCACTTTTGGTTTTAGTAATGCGGAGGCAGGAGCAGACTGCCGACCTAAATCAATATTAAACAAATCTCGAGTGAGATAATCAATAGATGAACGAGTGTATCCGCCGTGGCGAAATGTGAGACAAGTTTTCTTTAGAGAAACCCGAATGGCAGGGAAGTTTGTGCATTGCATCACCTGGGGTCCATGATGTCGGTCTTTCCAATATCCAACAATCATCTTTGTGATTTTGATAGATTATGTATTGATCCGGTTTTTGTCTAAGTTGTTTGGAAGGCTGCTTCTTTCTTTTCACCCTCTATCTATACATTTCTTTTTCATTCATCAACCCCTTCAATGCAAATCCAATACGTCATTAATAACACCTTGTTGTGATTGTTCCAGTGTTAGCTCAATCTTAGTCTGCATTTTTCCCTTATACACATCACCAGTCTCCCATCATACCCTAAGGACTGCTATATCTAACTATGGAGTAGTCCCTTGGTGTAGAATCCCACCGGTTCTGGTTGGATCTAGGACTTATACCGAACCTAACCACCTATTACTTCAGAATCAACGTGAAATTAATAGGGTTGTTGGGTATAGAGATCGAAACCATAAAACCATTTTCTGACATTGTTATTCCAAATACTATCCCCGTACCACACATGGTTCTCCGAGATTTCTTCCGAAATTGTTTAGACAGCATGAAGGAAAGAGTTGCACTTAGAGTCTTAAAGATCACATTCTTCTATATCATATTTTAATCACATTTTCTCCCCTTATTTTAAATAATAAAACACTTAGTATTTGAAATACCAATTGATTAAAATTTGTGACATGAAAAATTCCATGGGGAGAAAAATTATACCATGATATTGCCCATTAATTGCAGATTCCAACAGCTCCCCTTCAACAGTATATTGGGAATACCAATATTTATTAAAACATGACATTGGAATGAAAATATGAAGACACCAAGACAAAATGTTAAGACCGGAGTGAGATGCCTTAGTGAACAACTGTATATGAATATTGACATTATAAAGTTCCACATTTTTAAGAGTCACAAAATGTTGTTTGATACAAAAATTGACATTTTAAGAGATGTACCCAACACATAAAAGGCATGTTTTAAAAAGCTCCCCTCAGAAATTGATTCACATAAAATGACATTCTGCGAACTACAATTCTTTGAAACTTATTCGAGGAAGGGAGTGTATGAACACACAATTTTTTAACAAAACCAACTTTTTATGGAAAAAGACCACAAATTATATTGGTAGACAATTTAGACTTAGAAAAGTGTCTTTTTGAAAAATTGTGTCAACGATATTTTAAAAACATGATAGAAAACCTTATCTCTATTGTTAGAGTAAGACGCACTGAAGCGTGACACTTCCCCGGTTACAATTCAGAGACCGAGTTTATGCACTGAAATGACCATAAGTCATGGATAAAAAATTTATGAAATACATGATTTTGAAAGCATTTTGAAACACTCTGGCACTGAGACTTCATACACGCCTGTGTCGATGTAATCAACATTTACTAGGTACTAAATGTTATCGATTCCAAGAGACATGCGGAATATTTTTTATTGTATTTTTGAAAAATTTCAGATATTATATTTTGTTTTCTAGGTTTTATAATTTTCTTATTTTCTTTTGTTGGTTTTTTATATTTTTTGGTATTTTCTCTTCCTCAAAAATTTTTTATAAATCAAAAATAAAGAGAGAAAAAATATTACAAATCGAAGTTTTCCATAGCAGTGACAGTTGACGCTATAGTTGAAGTGGATGAAGTTTTGAATCAGGTTGTTGGATTGACGTTTATTTGTGCATTCAGTAGGTAGTGACAATGCGGAATACTTATAAAACAACTAGATTATCGTATTCTCTATGAAATATTCCGTCGAACAAAGGACCAAATAGAAAATCCAGCACATTGATGGTGTTACTTGTCTCAGCAGCTTGATGAGACTTCTGATGACGACTGTGTGCAAGGCTTGAACCATTTTGTACAAACGACAATTACGTCTATGTTCTTAGGTTAGAATTCCTGAAGCTGTTTAATGAGAATAAACAGTCTTTTCATGCAACCAAACTCTGAGTTCTTTCTTTTTAGGAATGAAAGATGTAACTGCACATAAGTTAGAAGTACCACTTGCCTGACATCAAGAGTTGCGCACTTCAAAATTTGAGGTAGTTGATATCTTGCATTTGAACCATTTGGAGGTTCACTGTCAACCTTGGTTGTGCTAAAGGTGAATGTCTTTCCAGTTGGAACCCACCTAAGACCAACAGTCCTAGAAAATTTTACCCGTTGACGATTTCCACTCTAAGTACTAGATCTGAGTGTTCATTGTTTTCTCATGCACAGCGGAAGTCTTTTTGATTGAAAACCTATGTCCTGTAGGGATCTGTCTTTCTGGTTTCTTGGCAATTCTTATTTGCTCTACGGGTTTGTTTCTGTTTGTTGTCTTATTGGATGGAACCTTAGCACGTGAGTTTACTTCCTTCAGGAGTTTTGTTATACAAGCATCATGATATAGCATTAAAGACACACTTATGACATGTGGAACAAACAAATTGTTTAGAATCTGAGAAAGAACTAGAACTCTTAGAGTGATCTGCTTTGGGCACAGCCATTATCGTAACGCGAGTACTCTTAGATACAGGCAAACTCCTAGATGTTTGATTGTTGCTCCTAGGTTTTGGTTTGCTACCATCAGCAGTGCTTTGAGAAATCTATGTCAGAAGTGCATCACACTAGGTTTATGAGTCCATCTCTTTCTTGTGTCTTTTTATCCTAGTCTTCATCTAGAAAAGTGATTATCGAACATTCATTTGAACGAATCTGGCATGTTTCTTAGAACTATTCCTAGATGAGCTAGATGCAATCACGTGACAGTTTTGCAAAGACGATTCTGTTTTCTTTAGCAATAATGTGAGTGACTGTTTTGAAAATCCTTATTCACATCAACTTGGGAGGCCAAACGCGTTGTTTTTGACATATGAGCCCTTGCAGATTTTAAAACGCAATCGGTTGTCAAACAACGTAGATTGGTTTATTAGTGATTGTATACATCGGTTTCCCAAGACAGAATGTTTTATCAAACTAGTATCTACACTATTTCCTTTTATCTTCCATATGTCATTTTTTAAAGCGCAATTGCAAAAACCGTTTCCTGAATCTGAAGCTTTAATTTCAGCATTAATTGGCAAGCAAAGATGTTGTCTGTTCTGTAGTCTTAGGATCTCGTGATTTTAATAGAATCATTACAAATCTTGGTAATGCTGTTTCAAAGTCTCATTTTCCTTACGTAAATTAAGCCACACTATGTTCTAAATTCGATGTTCATATGTTTCAAGTACATCAATATTCCTTTTCAATCTTGGGCTTCTATTACTTGTATCCTTCCAAATTTGACCATGTGCCCGATTTTAAAGATTTGATATTTGATATTTAAGTTTGCGAGAGCAATCAATGTGCTTCCATTCTTTTGAAAAATCTTTTGAAATTGGGCAACTGTCTGTTTGAGCAAAATATTTTTTCAGACTCGGTAGATTGTTTCTGATTTATTTCAGATTAGTCTGTTATCATGTTGATGAATCAAGCATAGGACTTTTAACTTGACATGTTTCAGGATACTGGTCAACCCTACCTTCATTAATGATTTCAGGTTGCTCAGTATGCTGTTGTCCGATAGCAAAGATATTACATCCAGCAGTCAATTGTACCACAGCCATTGGCTCTTTGTTATAAATGGGTCGGATATCTGCATCATCAGCATCTGTATCATTCCCTGACCTGCTGTTGTCATCTTGCACTGTTGAGTCTGTCCTAATGCTTTCTGTGTCAACCAAATCAGCATCCAATGCTTTACCCGTATCAATCTTACTCTCTTGCGTCTGCATCTGTCTTTTATTCACCCTTCTTTTCATCAGACTTTTATGACATGTTCTTTCAGCAAAACGGACTTCTAACATTACCCAGGTTTTGGTAGAGTAACTCTGAAGTGTTAACCTCGATTCCAGTGAATTGAACAAAGCGTGTGTCCTGTCATTTGACTGTCATAATCCAATGTAAAACTTTGAATCGATGAAATTTTGAACTGTTGTTTACCACCCAAAAGGCTGTCAAGGATCCATCTTCGATTGAAATTTATCTTGTCAAGTTTGCTTTTGTAGTAATCTATGTTGAGGAGCATTGTTTCCCTTGGTGAAAGTATCAACCATACTTGACCAAAAGAGTAACATGACTGCCCGTGTTGTATCCATAGTTCAGATGCGATAGATGCCCTTTTAAGTCAATCTTTTGAAAGAACTTAAAAGGTGTGAATGGAAGAGATCGAAAATATGTGCCATGCAATCTTACTTTTGCTTTGACATCTTGATATCAGATTGCATGCCACAAAACGAAACATCTTTTGATTCAGAATTAAGCTGCATTCCGTTTACTCAATTTGTTGGATGCATTCACTGAATTACTGACTTCTTTTCTCAGAACAATTTGTTTTTGTATGACAACTAAATCAACCTTCAATGGAATCAACATATCAATGCTGGAAATTGGATTGAATTATCTCTTGTGTTTGCATCAACTCTTTTTGTTCAACAATTGTGGAGTTCGTTTTGACGAAGAATTAACTCAAGCATGTATATTCCCTAGGGAATCCATGTTAAAGATCATTGGCATCGTAAAATGAATTAGCATCATATCATGTTATAATTCTGTTTTCGCAACTTTGTATTTCTGACTGAAAGCATTTTCAAAACGTTGTTCCTAGTTATTGTCAAAGTAGTCATGCAATCAGTCTGAGAAGAATGTTGTCTTTTGGTAAGAATGAACTTCTAGAAAATCAAGTCTTGAGAGAATGTTCCTCTTGGACAGATAAGGCAGTGTTACCAAATCTTGTAAAGATTTCTATGAGACACTATGAGTGTGAAAGAATTGTGCTCTAAGTACTGTTCATGGCATTTAAGTCTTGAAAGTTTGTGTCTTCTCTTGAACTTTATAAGTCGAAACACAAAGAAGCAGGTCATTTAGAATAACACACTTGATCGTTTTGATTGCAAATTGGTATTGGTATTTGACATTGTGATGTTGTGAATGGATATCGGATCTTAAGTAGATAAAGTGATTGTTGTTGTGGATTGAAATCAATTAATGTTCACGGGATTTTACAAATCTTTGATTAAAACCGAGAAATGAATCGTATCTTTCACGGGATTTTACAAAATCAAGAAGAAACCGTAAAACAAAAATTATTGTTGGTGAAATCGTTGTTGTTGATGAAGAACTTGAACTTTTGTAAACGATTTGTGAGCTAAAACGATGAACGGTGAAATTTCTTACAACGAAAGGGCTAAAATGGAAAATTTTGAAAACTAAAATGTAAAACTAAAAAATAGCAAATATTAAAAGTTTAAAAGTAAAGAAAAAAAAAATGAAAAAGTTTGAAATTTAAAAGTGTATAGATAATAAGCAGTTAAAAACTTAAATGAAAAAGAAGAAGACTATTTTAAAGTTGAGGTCTAAAAATGTAAAATTGGTAAATATAAACAAATTTTAAAGAAACGTGATTTTCTACCTATTGGTTTTCTTCTTCGTATGAAATTTTAAAATAAGTCACGATTGTAAGTTTTTGATCTTTTGAACTCGATCGGTTATCGTCGGTAAAATCCGAATATACCACGTTGATCGAAACGACGACACGATCGGAACGGTAAAGATAACGAGGAGGGTGGGGTACTTTATAAGAGTGTCACGTAAATACCCGACACCCTCTAACCACAAACCAAAACACTAGAACGAGTACTCGCTCGTCCCTTCCAACACAATAATAATTCGTTAGGTCCTTGCAAGGTAGTTAAGCTCGTTCGAAAGGATCCTTGAATTATTAAAACTCAGTTCGGACTCAAACAAATACTTCGATCGGACAATAAAAACCACGCGTTCGTGATCCTTGTGCAAAAGACCGCAGTCGTTTCGATCCTTTAAGGTTTCTTACACGTTCGGGACACAGAGCCTTTAGTTCGATGGTCACGGTCGATGGTCCTCTTGTTCGATGGTCTCTTTGATTCGATGGCCTTTGGATTGTTACCACGTGACTCGATACGAAACCTTATGAAATTGCACTCGTTCGACTCAAGCTATAAGAAACTCGTTTGGTCCTTACTGTCGTTCTTGTGTCTGCCGAGGCTCTTGATATAGAACAAGACTAAGCTATTAAAACTTAAAAAAATGAAACAAACCAACCACAAAACAGTTTAACAAACTGTTTTGAGATGAAATAAAGAAAGAAAAAAAATAAGCCAACCACAAAACTGTTTTTAGATGAAACAAACCAAAAGCAGTTTTAATGATATAAAAACTTTATTAGCCCACCGAGTAAACCAGCCCAACAAGTGTAACAAGTTTTAAAAAAATGAAATTTTAACTCAGTAAATAGATAAACCAAACAAACTTATCTAAACATTAAGATCACAACGAATCCACAAAAAAAATAAAAAAATAAAAAAATACAACACTAAACCCACCCGGTTGCGATGATACCAAATGTATTAACCCAAAAGCTTAATCATACAAATCATATAGCATACCAATAAGAAAACACAGATAGAAAAGAGAAAGGAAGTGAAAGATTATTAGAGAGAAATAAAGAGGTGGAGTTCTTCACATACACTCAAAATGAAGAAAATATGGTAACCAACTACCCTCTCCATGTGTAGGAGAGGGTTCTATTTATACCCTTAGAGCACATGTGTTGGCATGTGGGCTTTCTAACTTGGGACGGCTCGGGAGCATTTTCTAGCTGAGAGCCCGAAACATGGACAATAATAGATTACAACCCCAGCCCGTTTAACCCGACAAGCCTATTACCTAACAAAGACCTAATTACGACTATAAGACGATAACATTCTTGTTCATCTTATATGTAAAAAATATAAGGCTATACAAGAACCCAAACAAAGAGTCATGCAAAAGGAAGACCCAAAACACCTGTCCAACAACTCCAAAACTTGATCATAACTTTGCAAGATCATTAAGTAACATTTATGTGATTAATAAAATGAGTAGTTTAAAATTATAGGTGTGGTGGTGATGGTGGTAAAATATTCGGCAGCCAAGGGGAGGGAGAAGGGGATTTGGATGGGTTTTTTTTTTGATTTATGAGATTTGCATGAGAGGGAGTTATGATGGCTTTTGTGGGAAATGAAAAAGAAGAAGTTGAGTATGTGTGTAAGTAAAGGGGGCAGGTTATAGGGAGGGTTATAGGGTGATAAATTATTTTTTTCTTTTTAGTTAAGTGATGTTTAGATAAAAAAAAAAGGTGAAGGCTTAAGTAAAAACGTGAGGTTTAGCAAAGCTTGACGGAAACACAAAGTAAAACTAAAATGAACAAATGAAATGGAAAAATTCTTAGGGGTGAACAATGGAAATATCAAACTACTATATGCACGTAGACGAAATAATTTTTTTTTTCAAGCACGACTCAAACTTAACTAAGAGCACGAAATTTGCCGAATCGGGTGAAAGTAAAAATAAATATTTTACTTAAGAGTAAAAATAGGAATAAAATATAATAATTTATTTACCTAAAATTATGAGTTCTCACATTGCTTTTGCTTGTTCCATCATTGATGTTCATGGGTGTTGTGGTTTGACTAGGTTTCATTTTGTTTTTTGCTTGTTCTGGTTTGAGATTTGGTGGAGTGATGTTTTGTTGTTGTGTTAAGGCCCAATAGTGAATGGCATAAACTAGGAACTGAAGATAAATTGTTACTTATGTTCGGCCTAACTGATTTTAAAAAATGATTCTAGCCGGAATTTGATCATAGAAGATGAAGTATGGTGGTGGTAACTTGGTAACTTATAAATTGTCTAACATTGCAACTCAAAAAAGTTAAGTACATTAAATTGAGAAAAAAAAAAGTTAAGTACATTAGATTGAAATTGGGTATAAGTTTTTTAACAACTTAGGAGTAAGATCAATGATTCAAACATTAATAATGATGAATCTCGGATATTTTATAAACGTTATATGTGCAATTATCTTGTTGAAAGTCATGCAAATTATATCACATATGTAATTATTTTGGTTTGGGACAAATTGTGTTACTCTATTTTTAAATTACACGATGATAAGCTATATCATGAGCTGGGTACAACCTCGTAACTGGCGAATCTTATAAAATTGGGATTTATGTCAATCACGCGCTATCTTTATATGTGGATTTTGGCTATTCGATACTATATAACATCGATTTTGGCAGAAGTTGCCAACAATTTACTCTTTTTACATGTCAATGACCGTCTGGTATAATCGTAAACACTTCGTGTGCTTTGGTCCAAAGTCAAAACTTGTAATGAGAGACGCTTAGTAGAGAATCGGAATTCTTTGGACATGCTTATATTTATAAGCCGGTAAGGTATGATCACTAGCAATGGCTCCATTGTAGGTGTCGGGATTTGACCCTGCCTCTGTGGTCTTTAGTAAATGTTGGAATGGAGCTTATGACTTTGTGTTCGAGTCTCTGAGATTGCAACTGTTGCATTTTACTATCTAATTAACCAATTAATTAACACGAGTACGCAGCGGAATAAAAGATCACATGTAGAATACATTAATTAACTAGGATAGAAGATGTGTACCTTTTAGCACGTAACGATACACCGAATAAATAGATAACCGTTAACACCGTCTTCTATATACGCGTGTGTATAATACCACGCGAAACCAACAAGATCAAACGTATGATCTCTCTACGTTTACACACACTATACATTCTAGTAAATAACGAGGTATGCTAGTACTTAGTGGTCTTTAAACAAACAAATACCTTCGTCTTTGATTTCTATCAACACACGAACGAATCACAATAGTTGTGGGTTGTGTTCGTCGACCGAAACCCCAAGGGGTGTTGAAACCGATCGCACGACACAAGAAACAAGTAAAAACGAAAACCCTTGAAGATATTCAAGGTTCGGTCGAGCTTAGGTAAACACAAGGACGATATATATGGTTTTTGGTTTTTTCAAGTTATGCCATAATAATGAAAACAATCCTTATATATACCCCTCACAATGATCTCCTAATCCTATTAGGAAACTATGTTTCCAGCCGACTAGAACAAGGAAAAGGGTTAAACCGAAAATTCCTTTTTCTCAGTTTTGCGTATTAAGTCCTTTAACTTTTAAATACTTAAATCTCGTTAACATTTAACGATTGTTTGTTTAACCACTAATTAATATATTACTTATATATACTCGTTATTCTACAAATAAACGCGTGCGTCCCCGTAGGCTCGTATAATTTCCGGACATATATTAATTCATATTTGGACATAATCCAACAGCTCCCACTTGGACATGTATGAATAATATAATAACATTGGTAAGCGTCTAGCAACACGCCAATGCTCCCAGAAACATCGAGTGTGGTTTCACAGGGTATGAACAATTGATTTATGAATTTACAATCCCTTTGTTTCCGATACCGTTGTTAAATTGGATATGGATCAATGTCATTCCATATTTAACGATTTTGTTTCTCATATATGAAGTAATCAAGATTACTGAAAATCAATGAGACATATCTACATGAGTTTTTAGGTACGGCCATACACACATCTGATTATTTCTATAAGGGGCCTAGTGGTATCTTCTTCAACAATTTGAAGGACCAAATTCTATATTGACTACAAGTGTCTACTCATCATGTGGCATAAATCATTCTGACATAGCCCTTATTAGTTACCTTATTCAGAACAACTTAAACTATATCAAGAAGGAATAT
>BQNB010019708.1:0-66468 GCA_026074375.1 Tanacetum coccineum | reverse complement strand
AATGATTATGGTTTATAGTAGTGTTGATTTAAGATAAAAAGGAGTAGATTTAATGGGGTTTTGAAGATCAAATGGTGGTTTTGGGTGGGTGGTGCGTCGAACAGGGAGAAGGAGAGGGAGATGAATGATTTTTATCTGTGTTTTGGATTTGACAGTATGTGTGTGTCGATACATATAAATAAAAAGGGTTAATGGACATGGGTCTTGGGCCTAAACTAGTTAGTGGGTCAAGTTAAGTGAAATATAAACATGAGGGTGTATGGCTTGGGCTTATGGCCGGTTCTAAAGAAAGATGGAGGAGTAGGTTTTGGCCCACTTCTTCCTAACTAACGATACTTATAATTCTCGGGCCCAAAAACCTTTCCTAGTCCGACACTTTTTCCTAAAACGCAAAATTTAACTCGATTGCACATGTAAACTTTATAAAAATAAATTTTTATAAAATAAAGATATAATTGGCATTCGAGGCCAAAATACAGAGTCGTTGATTTCTCGTTGCTAAAAAATGGTTAAATTCTTTATCGCATAGCACTTTTTCTTAAATCCGACGATTTCCTCTAAAATCAACAAAATAACAAAATAGAAAATTTTCTATAATTAGAAAATAAATATATAAGTCAAAATAAATAATGACCTTAAGTTCGGGTTCTTACAATATAGATGAGTGATTGCACGGAAAAGTCTAAAAACTTTGTTTAAATTCATGTTATTTTTGTGGATTGTTAATTTTTAGGATGTTTTTATTTATCATGTTATTTTAGGAAATGTGGTATATTTGCAGTATTTGTAGGGTTGACATGTGTTGACATATATGGTGATTTATCATACCCAAGTTCGAAAGGAACTTGATTCGCATACTCGAAACCACATATGAAGATTGCATCGCAAATCGGGTAGTATCGATTGTCCTAACTTTTCCTATTTCCTTTACTTTGAAGTTCGTTTACTTATATTGAGGACAATGCAAAACTTAACTGTGGGGAGGGAAAGTAATTAGGAAAAAGAAAGAAAAATGGTCAAATTTTTAATTTTTGTTCTGCAACACATGCCTAAAATGAGATGAAGGTAATTTAAATGATAAAGGTAATAGTAAACCATTTTAAATAATATAAAAAATATATATATTGTGCTATAATAACTAGTAGTTATGTCTGGAAATTACTAGTTACCAACTATGTAGTAGTCGATCGGAGGTTGATCGTATAAAAAGAAAAAAAAGAGAAGAGAAAAGTGAATAAATAGCTAATGAAGCTATAAATTATGAAGATAAAGGAAGAAGAAGTTAAATTTTGGAGTATCGATTAGCCAATGTGCTAAGACGTGATACTCATAGTTCATCAAAGAGTTAGAAAAAAACTTACTTGGTAACTAGGAGTTTGTGAATTTAACTAGCTTTAGTTACAAACAAAAAGTAAATAAAAATCCTTTTGATAAATTACCTGGTTCTCACGTTGTCTTTCGGAGTTGTTGTGATATTAATTTTGAAGTAACTTTTTGATTTAAAAGAATAAACCTGCTCGAGGGCGAGCAAAACTTAAGTGTGAGGGAGTTTGATAACGCCTAGATTTGGTATGTTTTGGGATGCGTTATCTTGGTTTTATATGTGCTAATTGGTAAAATAATACTGCTTTTACCCCTGTTATTGTGCAAAATGAGTTTCTTATGTTGTAGCTAGCCGAAAGACGCAAAGTGAAGAAAAAAAGCTAAGAAATGAGTGCTAATTCGATATTTGATTTGAAGACCCATCTAGAACAGTAAAATATGCACTTTGGGTCATAAACATGTGGTGTGGATTGGCCCGAGGGACAAAAAGTTGATCAGAAGACGAAAGGGGACGAGGAAAAGTAAAGATCGCACGTTGCGACGAGCACTCTGCCCCCCGGCAGGAGGTATTGCCGCCCGGCTAGACGATGATGTCAGTTACATTTTTACAATTATGAGCAAATTAACAAGCCATTATGCCTGGAAACTGATCATATACTTGTATTATCAACTAAGGGGACTTACATTAACTCCCTAAGTCGGTTTGGAAGGATTATATATAGTTGTGGTGGTCTTAACCTAATAATAACACAAGAAACCACTTAACCCTTAATTAGGTTAAGTTTCCACCACCTTTATTCATCCTAAAAGGTGTAGAAATATCTCTGCAAATCCAGGAGAGTGAAAGGACGAATTTGAAGGAAGAAGCACCAATCTTGGAGTTACGTTAATTATGGTGATTGGAGGCCCTTTGCGAGCTACATCACCAAACCTATTCGAATCTTTATAGGTATTAATCTTTACAAATATTTCTGAGATGTGTCTTAATTTATCGTTTGAATGTTGGATTTGTGAAATGAATTTATATATGAAGTAGTCTCATAATACTTATGTGTGGAATGAAATGAATTTGGTAAAATGTTTGATTGTCTATGAATGATGATTTTTGTAAACATGTGGTTTATTTATGTCTTGAGTTCTTTTTTATGATTGGTGGTAGAATACCTATGGAATCATAGGTCGAAAGGGATTTCGTGGCGTAGGCTATTCTCTATTAGTCGTGACAAACTAAAATAGGGTTTTGGTAATTGACATCTACCATTTGCACATAATCAAAAAGATGAACAAAAGGGCTTGAATTCAAGTATAGGTTGAAAGGACTTGTTGAATCACTTAGGAACATTATTTATCTAGCAAACATACTTAATTGGCTTAGGGTTGATGATGTTCATAGGTCAAAAGGGTTCGTCATTAGTTTTATGCATAAATATGATTTGGTGAAGTATACCACGGAGTCAAATCATATACAAATAGGTTTTGTGAATCATATACACTTGTTTACCCAAAATAATCAAACATGGATATCAATGACATAGATTTCTCGCATAAGTATAGCCTTAAAAAAATGGAATGAATTTGCTTAAGTAATTACCTTGAATTTGTGATGCTAATGGCCATTACAACTTTAGTGTCTATCTTGCTACCTAGTATTGGTTTAAACCAAGTCCCATGGAACGAACTTGACTTACCCGACTTTACTACGATTGAACGTGTATTCTTGCTCGTATGTATCGTTGGAAATTTCATTAGTCTCGATTATAAATGTAAAACTTGCACCCGACCAACATCATCACTCATCAAGAATGTTTGGTTGAGAACCAACTCCATCATCTGAACCACTTGCATGAAGCTTGTGAGTTTCCTGCTTGCTTTTCTTAAGAGCTTTCTTGAGCTGAGTAGCTTCAAGTAATGCTACATCAAAAAGTAGATCCATGCCTTTGCCTCTATCAAATTTATCCGATGCTTTTTTCTTTGACACAAACACACCAGGAGTATCTCTGATGACAACACTTGTTGTTGGCACAGTTGTAGACTTCTTGACAGGTTTCTTAGCTTGCTTAGACTTCTTTGGAGGTTCTTCTTCTAAGACAGGAGACAATTTCTTTGAGGGTGAAGAAACTTTCTTAACCTTCCTTTCTTTCTTGGGAGTAGGTTTTCTAGTAGCAAAGGCAAGATAAGTCGTGTAGACTTTAGAATCTTTAATGTCTTGATTGATCATCTCTTCAGGAATTAGAGCTCCATACATTTGATAGTCTTGTGTTTTGGAAACAAACTTCAATGTACCCAACAAGCTATCATCTTGAACTGTGTGAAGATTTATCATGTTCCTCATAGAGATGATTGTATCCTTAGAGATGAAATGACTGGTGATAACTTTAGTGAATCTTGGGCAGGGCATGTTCTTTTTACGTTCAGAACTTATTTCTCTGTTGTCTGCTTGAAACATAAAAACTTCCCATAGTAAAGCAACATAGTCAACAATCTTCTGGTTGAACATTCCCTACAAGATTTGTTCTCTTGAAGGCCTGAGCCGATCAAGAACTGTGGACTTCCTAGAGATGCACTTATTAATGATAGCATCAAATGTTTTCTAGGGCTGGTGCATATAATCTGTATGGATTTCAGATAGCATATCACACTTGCCAGTGTACCCGAGATCCTTGATAAATGAAATCATTTCATCTTTGGATGGTAGTTTAACAAAATCTTGGTTGGGGAGTCTGGGACAAATCTGGAGGATCTCACAAAATATTTCAGTGTCAATTCGGCACTTTTGCTTATCCAGCTTGAACCGGTATGCATCTGTATCTCTGATCTTTTTGATGGTATTCCAGAATTGATGTATGTATATTTTAGGGACTTCAGCAGTGATTAAGAATGCGGGATAGCAAGGAGATAGTTTAAGAGCATCCACAGTGACTTGATATGTGTCTTCTCTTTGTGGCTTGCTGAACTCTATTCTTGCGTTGCATTTTTCAATCTTTAGTCATTTCTTGAGAGCAACCAAAGCATTGTCAAAAGCAACTTGTTGAGCGGGAACTGGATTCATGTTTCTGCTAAGAATGTTCCAATACAGTTCATATACAAACAGATTTATATATATCACTGATTAACAATTTGATTCATGGGGATAGACTTCATGGAAACAATTTACATTCATTAACAGGCATTCAGGCAAATTACAGGACGAAAGACATTAATCAAAAAGTCAACTTAAAGGGTCAACAAACTAATAATTGGTCAAACACATTTAAGATTGCAACTTACATATGATATAAAGAAGCATTTACCTAAAATAAGTTAACTAGTAAAAACTTTTAGGTAAAAATCAACCCTTATGATTCATGTATAAATCGCCCCTTATAACCATGTATAAATCGCCCCTTAAAATTTGATGTATAAATCGCCTCCTATAAGGAAGATGTATAAATCGTCCCCTATAAGTAAGATGTATAAATCGCCCCTTATACGTAAGATGTATAAATCACCCCCTATAAGGAAGATGTATAAATTGCCCCCTATAAGGAACGCGTATAAATCGTGCCCTATAGAGACATGTATAAATCGCCCCTTATAATTTTTGATTTAACATAAACCTAAATTTAGACAACTAAAATTCATACAAACATGAACCAAATCATCCTATAACATCATATAGCAGTTATAACATAAATCAACCATAAAAATCTACAATACAAGCAAGAGACCTGATTTACCCAAACTCACAAGAATTTTGTTTAAACTATGGATTTTCTAGTTCAAATACATTCAAGAGAGTATCCTATCACTTATTAAACATAAACCCACTAACATTTTCATGTTCTTCCTTAAAACCCACATTTTCGAACACAAGAATCAAGCATAAAACAATCATGTTTTAACCCCATGATTAACTGTTACAATCGAGTAACCTACAACCCTTACCCATCAAAACCCCTCAATCAATTTTAGATTTGGACCACTTTTGATTTTCACTAACCCTAAACCAATTTCTAGGGATTTTGAGCAAAAATTCTTGATTTAACCTAATTCCTTTTGATAGTATGGTGTTTAGATTATAAGGAACACACTTTTAGTTTACCTTAAGGCTTGATATGCACGTTTTGATGATCTTTGAGCAATTTTGAGCTATAACAATAGAGGAAATAAAGAAAATAAGTGTGTTTGTGTTTGTGTGTGTGACGAGGAGCGGGTGAGGGGGTGTTTATGTTTAAAACTTTGGGTTTTGGACACAAATGCCCCCTGGACTATATATTCCTTTCTATTTTTAATTAATAATATTCTTAAGGATTATACTAGTTTGACTTTTAACACTTTTAGTCCCTAAAGTATTATAAACTAGACTAAGCCTTAAGTTTTGCTAACAAATCCCTAAAGGCAAAAACACATAACATATTAAGCACAACAAAGTTAAAATTAATTAACTTCCCGATAAATATTTTTTTGTTATTGTTTAAAAGCCTTTTCCTTTTATTACTTGATGATTTTAAGGAAGATTATTTGACATTTTCTCCCCCTTAAACAATGACCTGTTTTTTCTATTTAAAGAGATGTAGTCGTTGTTTGAGTGGTCAAATGCCTTGAAAAATGATTTTCTGATGAAACCGATAAGATTTCTCTTATTTTGACAAAGAAATGCACTGACACGTACATTAATTTGTATAAAGGAAGCACGGGTTGTGTTTCAAAGTAAACACAAGCCTTTGAATGAATATGAAGTCATTCATTCCTCGAAAAAATTTAATTACCGTTGAGAGGACAAGTTTTCTTTTTAAAATACTTGCCTTTAAATTGAAGACCGGGTTGCTATCTGAAATAATAGCAAGCCATATGACATGTTTTGAAACATTTTGAACTTCTGCTCAAACTTCATTTGCAGCCTCGTATCATTATTGAATGACATTTCTAAGGCTGTAAATGTTATCAATTTTAGAAGACATGTCATGAAAACCTATTTTTGTATTTTTCTAATTTTTTTATTTTGTATTTTGTTTTCTAGTTTTATATTTTTATATTTTCTTTTTTTGTTGAAAAGTTTATAAAAAATGAAAAATCATTTTAGGTTTTCATATTTTCTTATATACATTTGATATACAAGATATACCACGAGTTACCACCATTACTCGTCTTCTTCCTCTGTCAGACGTTTTAGCATTTCCGGAGAACACTTCTACATACCAAGCTAGTCGATCAAGAAGTGATCATTTCCTCGAGGCAAAGAATTAAGGTGAAGATGTCATGTTGAATTCTAATCCGATACAAAAAGTATATTCCACCTATTCCATTCTCCACTTGCTCCTTTATAAAATGGTAGCGTACATCGATGTGCTTGGCTCTTGAGTGTTGAACGTGATTGCAGCATAGAGCAATCACACTTTTGTTGTCGTAGTACAGAGGAATCTTATTGAATGTAAACCCATAGTCTGTTAGTTGTGATCGCATCCAAAGGATTTGAGCACAACACCTAGATAAGGCAATATATTCAGCCTCTGTACTCGAGATCGCAGTGCTCTTTTGCTTCTTGGAAGATTAGCTAACAAGTTTATCACCTAAGAATTGAGCGCTTCCTGATGTACTACGTCTAGTGTCCTGACACCCTATGTGATATGCGTATGAATATGTTGTTAGAGACATACTGGTATCCTTCGAGTACTAGAGACCCATGTTAATGGTTCCCTTTAGGTATCGAAAGATCCACTTAACCGCATTTAAGTGCTTTTCGGTAGCTTTGCTTGATACCGGGCACATAAGCAGACTGTATAAATAAGGTCGGGTTTACTGGACGTCAAATACATGAGGGAACCAATCATGCCACGATAAAGTATAGCTCACTGTGTCCCCTGTATACTTCATCCATTTATTCATATTCCACCAAGTTTACAACACAGTGGTGGTTAAAAAACACAACAAAAAGGAAACCAGAGGTGGAGACTGAAGCACTATAAGCAAATCTATAGTTGTTTAATAAGATTCAAAGCAAGTTCTTTGATTGTTGAGGAAGATGCCTCTAGGACTTTAAGAAATTTGTAATCCTAAAAAGAATGACATTTGCCCCCATCATTAACCTCTTGAACTTAGTGGTCATCAGATTAGCAAACTCATTACATATAGTAGTATTAGTTGATGCAAATATTATATCGTCAACATAAATTTATACCAGTAATAAGTTGTTTCCTGCATTTTGTATGAAGAGTGTTGGATTGACTGCACCTTTGGAGAAATTTTGTTAAATGAGGAAACTTGACAGCTTGTCATACCATGCACGTGGTGCTTGTTTGAGACCGTAAAGGGCCTTTTTGAGCTTGTACAGATGCGATGGGTTGTCCTGATCAAAAAATCCTTCTGGTTGAGAAACGTAGACCTCTTCTTTGAGCTCACCATTTAAGAATGTTGTTTTGACGTCCATTTGGAAGATCATCATATTCTTGTTGGTGGCATTTGCTACAAAGATATGGATAGCCTATATTCTAGCAACCGGTGCAAATGATTCCTCAAAGTCGATTCCCTCCTCTTGCCTGAATCCTTAAGCAACTAATCTAGCCTTGTTCTTGAGTACCCCTCCAAATTCGTTTGTCTTATTATGCATTAGCTCATATGGAGTTTTGTTGTATCGAAGACGAATCAGAGAACGGTTTTGGGTATAACAAGATGTGTTGATTGATTCGGCCCATAGATACAAAGGAGCTTTTTAAAATATCAACACTGTGCGAGCAGCTTCCATAAGAGTTCGGTTTCTTCTTTCGACAACGTCATTCTGTTGAGGAGTGCAAGCAATAGAAGTTTGATGCAAAATGCTGACATTTTCAAAAAATCACGAAGAGTCTCATTGACAAATTCAGTTTCATTATCTGTTCTAACATTATGGGCAGTGGCATTCAAACAAACCTGAATATTTTTTATGCATTCGATGATAGCGTCAGGAGCTTCATCCTTTGATCTCAGAAATTTTACCCAAGTAAATCGAGAGTAATCGTCAACAATCACCGAGATGTACTTTTTCCTGTTAATGCTCTCTATACGTATTAGGCCACAAAGATCCATATGCAAAAGATATAGTTTCTCTTGGTTAGTGTCCTCAGCTTTGGGTTGATGAGAGGATTTCTTACTTTTTCCTAATGTACATGCTGAACGCAGATGATCTTTCTAAAATTTAAGCTTTGGAATTCCTCGTACAAGACCCTCTTTGGCTAGCTTGTTAAGAGTACCAAAGTTAAGATGTGATAATCGATGGTGCCATAACCAACTCTTAGTCTTTAAAGCTTTTGATAGAAGACAGATCGGAGAAGTCTTCAGCATGTCATCAAGAGAAATTATGTACAAATTTGTGTCTCTGGATCCTCAAAGTAGATCAACACCTTTTAAATTGCGAATAAAGCAAGTGTTTTTTTGAAAAGCAACTTCAAGATCCGCGACACAAAATTGTCTAAAAACAAACAAGTTATGTCCAAGTTCCTCAACATAGTATACCCTTAAGATAATTATGTTTCCCAGCTGATAGTTACCATACCCCATTATCTTTGCAATTTGTCATTTTTGAATCGAACAGTTCCTAAACATTTATTGACGAAGTTCATGAGCTAAGAGCGATTTCCTGTCATATGTTTTGAGCATCCAGAGTCTAGATACTAGAGAACAATCTGAACAACCTGTCATTGACAAGAGAAGAAGAAGATGGAACACCTGTAGCATTGGATCCCCGCAAATGAGTGGGTTTTGAGTTGTTAGCAATTTTAGATTCTACAATCTTAGCTTTTTTACTCGAACTTACTAATTTTACTTGTTTAGGTCTCCTGCTATAGACTTTAATCTCTGGTTTTTGTGTATCACCTGAATTAGGAGTGGTTTCCTTAAGATGCACTATTTTCTTGGGAGTGAACCTAGTTAAAGGGTACGAGTTACCAACTATAGTGAAAAGTCTTCCTCTTGGTTTCCACTTATGTCTTACTTCAGTGAACACTTTACCCGTAGGTTTCTAAATATTTTACTTTTGGCATTTCTTGACAGAATTAGATGTAGAGCACATATTCATATCATTCACAAAATCAAGAAAACACACATTATGATTTGCATCAAACATACATTGTTTACATTTAACACAAATTAACTTAGAACTCACATATAACATAGTATGCTTAACATTTGCATAACATATAGGGTCTTTAACACGATTCTTTTTATTAGACTTAGATTTAACTCTCCTATGTTAGACTTCTACTTTATTCTTCATGTTGTTACTTGGTGTTTGCGAGATCCTATCATTATTTTTATTGCTTTTAGGTTGTGATCTGCATGTACTAGTAGAACACTTCAATCCTGTAAATGACAACATAGGTGTGTTAGCGTCAGGTGTTTTAGATGACTCTACTTGTTTATGAATGTTGCTCGAGGATGTGAGAGGTTCTGAAAACCTAACTTTCTTGACTTTGTTCATAGGTGTGACAGCTACCAATTTCTCACTAGGTTTTGTGAAACAAGGGCATGTATGAGAAACATAGACTAATAATTCCTGAACGTGTTTTGTAAACTTGCAAGCAGAGTCTAAGAGTGGTTCACTAGGATTCTGTTTTCTAGCGCGTTCTACAAGTCTACGTATGGTGTCATTATATTCTATAGTCTTCTTTAGATAATCCTCATGGGCATCCCTAATGTTCTTAAGTGTATGAGAAAGAGGTTGTAACATTTCTCATTTTCAGGTCATTTCCCGACTCAATTATTTTCATTAATTATTATTCGGGTTTTACGCATTCGCTTTTAATTATTATCTTATAGTTAAATCGCGTAAACTAAAAATCATCATTCAACGTAAACGGACACCAAAGAAGTTAAAGTTTACATCAAGCAAGTGTTATATGATTATTGAGAGTATAATTTATAACTTTTCATAATTTATTTTTATTGGTTACGTAAAACGCTTATGTTTCGCAATAAATTACATTCGGGCATACCCGGAAGCACCTATACCTATCTATACTCAAACAAATACCCACTTTTATACCCAATACACAAAAATTAACTTATTTATGAACCAAATAAGTCTCATGGCCGGTTAGGAGGTTTACACAAAGAAATAAAATGCAAAGACCCACTAGTATCATACTTTCCAAGTTGTAAACCTTACAAGAAGTACCATGTATCCCATGTATCCATAAATTGGCACATCACATGTACCCTAGACACCTATTTAAGCTGTGTACATGCCTAGGGAGGAGGAGAAGCCTTATTACACCATTACTTGAAACCACTATATCCTATGGTTTGATTTTAGGTAGTTTAAGGTTTCCCACTTACTATATAAAGAAAGTCTTACATACTAGCTCTCATTACATACTTCAAACAATTCACCAAGCACAAAAACCCTCTCTTTTCATAAGCCAAAACCCACGGCCAAACTATAGAGATTAGGGTTTCATTTTTCTTTTGGTTCTAAGGTATTCCAAGCATACAAGGGTTCATTCTAAGCATATCTAAGGTTACTCAAGGATATTGCAAGCTTGATTTGGGTTTAACAATGATTAATCAAGAAAACCTATTTAGGGTTTTGGATTTGGAAGCTTGGCTAGGGTTTTTATCTTGTGTTTATCATCCTACATCTCTCCTATAAGGTCTATTTGAAGTTTTACATTTCCATTCATTCATTTAATTATGTGTACATGCTTGTTATATATGTTAAACACCACCTAGATGTATTTTTATGATTTATGAGATATTACAAGGCATATATAGATTCGGATTTTATAAGTATAATGATGAAATAATACATGGAATGGAACTACACACTTAATATAAATACTAGTTGATTGATGAGTTAGTTTGGGAATTATTTTGTATTGAAAGATAATTACAAGTTTATGTATAAACAAATCATGAGGACATGGATTTCATTTGGACAAGTGTTATGGACTTTTAAGGGACTTAATATAGGTAAGATATATGGTAGAAAACTTGGTAAAATAATTGTACAAAAGCTCTTAATAAATGGAAGTATAAAACTTGTTTTAGATATCATAAACCCACAAACTATTTTAGTACCTTTCTATTTGAATTTCTGTGTAAACACGTAAATTTTACATTTTATTTAATTATTACTTATCACAAGGATCGTAAGCATATAAGAAACTTGAAAAACTGAGCAATAACGAAGGAGATATGATATTTTTAAGTTTACAATAATTAAATGTATAAAAGTGTTTCTATAAAAGTTATTTTGCATAAATACTTACTGTTACAGATCTGAGATATTAAAATAAATATTTTATAATTATAGTGCTCTTCATAAGGAATCCAAGGACGTAAGAAACTCAAAAAACGAAATTAAAATGAACAAGTTATGCATTTTGCAAGTTATATACAATTAATTACATAAAAATAGTTTTATAAATTATTATGAATAGTAAAAGTTACTGTTCATCAGTGGATTAAACATTATAAATATAATATTTTGATAGATTTTCTTAATACGAAAACGTGGACATAGGAATCACTAAAAACCGAATTAAAACGAACGAGATACAATTAAAATACGATTTCAATAATTAAAGTTATAAAAAGTATTTTTATAAACTTTCACTTACTGTTACTGTTCATAACAGTACCAAACCATATTACAAATATAAAATTTGATTAGACTTTTCAAATACGAATCCATACATATAAAGAACAAGCGAAACGGATTAAATATGAGTAAGTTATGACTTTTGGAAGGTTACGACGATTAATTATATAAAAGTAGTTTTATATAATTTTATAAAAACAATTAAAACTACTGTTCATCAGGGGCATAAATATTATAAATATAATATTTTGATATATTTTCTTAATACGGAGCCATGGATATAAATAACGTGAAAAACGGAGTTTAAACGATAAAGATATAAGGTTTATAAAACCATATGCACTATTTTTACTTTTGTGCACTATTTTATAAAAACAATTAAACCAATTATATAATATAATTATATAATCAATAATAATATTAAAACATGTATTATTAACAAACAATCAATTGTGAGACGAAAACCACACTTTATTTTACGGATACAAATACAAACACCTTTATTCAATAAAGTACGGTTTAAACATTGTTTTGACATTTAAAACTAAACAAAGACTATTAGGTGGTGGTGTAACTATATAACTTGTGATGTAGTATTATTAAGTACATTGTACTCATACGGCCTATATTTAATTAGGTTGCATTCGGTCTTATCCGTGACGTTTCCATTCACTTGATTCATATACATCAGTTTATTCACTAAGGTGAGTTCATAGCCCCATGTTTTACTATATCAATGATTTACAACTTTTGGGGTGAGAAACATGCATTGTTTTACAAATTGGACGCAAGTGTACATTTTATCATGATTACGTGTTTGCCTAAGTAGCGATAACCCACTGTGCCCATTATCATGAACTGTCAATTACTTTGTGTGAGCGCGAATGTTATAAATAGATCTATTTGGGATTGACATCCCCGTTCGGGTGAGTAGCACTCACTGTGCCGGTTTGCCGGACAACGGACGTATACCATGTCGGATTTGGGATGTTGCGGGTTAGAACATCATCAAGGGCAATGTTGGCAATTTATATTGCAATTCATACATGTCGAGCTTCAGTGTCATGAGCTTAGGGAAACGTAATTACACTTTGTGATGTTTGCATCTGTTGCATTATCATACACTTGGAAATCTTGCGGTCCTACATTATATTTACATAAACCTATGAATTCACCAACTTTATGTTGACGTTTTAAAGCATGTTTTCTCAGGTCAATGAGGCACGAGGTGCTAAGGATACATTAAGGATAGTCTTTTGGGGAGTCATGCATTAAATATTTGGAGTCATTACACCTTGGGATAATTGCTATGATCTAAAATCTTTGTTATCAAATGTTGAACAATTTAAGCCATTGCGCTTTGTATTAAAAAAATTCAATAAATCTAATGTATCGTATTTTAAACGACTCTTTTAGAGGTCATTCTCATATCTTGTGCTATTGATCTATGAAGTAATGCTCCTGGACTCATTATTCCGTTGCGACCCTATTTGGGGGTGTTACATATTGGTATCTAGAGCCAAGGTTATAGAGAACCAGGTCAAATGTTTTTACTTAGACTATAACCGTTTTTTCAAACAGTGCATAATACAAAGGGATTTTCATGGACCATTCATTCATACATTACTTGTTGCATTAGTTGGGCATACTAGTGCTGCAGGATTCACATACGTGTTTATAATATATTAAGTATATTATTATGGGTCTTATATATGTACTAATGTAAACTCTTTTTTAGTGTTACAGATCCTGTCATGTCTTCTTTATCCACAGTCACCTACACATCTGTCTACAATGATTTCGAGCCAGGGAGAGTCTTCTAGGGAACTGATGAGGAGCTGTCAGATGGAGGTTCTCCACAAGTCATCGTATATAGATATAATGGACTCCCCATGCAGCCGGTAGCCTCGCCATCTCCAGACTATGTGCCAGGACCTGAGCACCCACCGTCTCCCGATTATGTGCCCGGTCCTGAGCACCCACCTTCACTTGTTGAGGTACTATACGTACCTGAGCCTGAATACCCCGAGTACTTAGTGCCATCCGATGTTGAGGCACCCTTGGAGGACTAGCCTCTACCGGCTAATGCCTCACCTACCACCTTGTCACCAGGCTATGTGGCAGACTCCAATCCGGATGAAGATCCGAAGGAGGACCCTGAGGAGGATCATGCTGACTATCCTGCTGATGGAGGGGATGGTAAGGATGAGCCCTCCGATGATGATGATACTGATGACGAGGACGAGGAGCCCTTTGAGGATGAGGATGATGACGAGGATGAGGAGGAGCACCTAGCTCTGGCCGACTCTTCTACTGTACTTGTTGTTGACCCTGTTCCCTCAGCTGGGGATACAGAGGCATTTGAGACGGATGAGTCTGCACCAACACCCAGATCACCTCAGACTAAGGTCCCCTTTGCTCAGACACGTCTCCGTAAGGCACGAAAGACTGTCAGACTTGAGCCACCTATGTCACCATCCATGGAGGCACGTATTGCTGAGTATGCCGCCGCACCTACACCACCATCACCACCACCATCTCCACTATCACCTTGTTCATCCCCACTACCCCAGATTCCTTCACCACCACTACATGTATCGTCTCTACCATTACCCCTACCACCACCTACTGTTGATAGTCCCACTTATGCTGAGGCACCGCTAGGCTATAGAGCAGCCAGGATTAGATTGAGAGCCTTATCACCATCCACTCATCATCTACTACATCCTTCATCACCACATTTACCTCCACTATCACCTTAGTCATCTCCACTACCCCAGATTCCTTCACCACCACTACCTGTATCGTCTCCACCATTACCCCTACCACCACCTACTGTTGATAGTCCCACTTATGCTGAGGCACCGCTAGGCTATAGAGCAGCCAGGATTAGATTGAGAGCCTTATCACCATCCACTCATCATCTACTACATCCTTCATCACCACATTTACCACCACATGTACCCACATCATTACCGTTACCATCATCACCACTACCACCACTACCAGCCTTACTGTTCATACCACCACCAGTCGACCGTAGGGAGGACATTCTCGAGGCCGAGTTACCACCTCGTAAGAGGTTATGTCTGACTGCTCTCACATCAAGGTATGAGGCAGGGGAGAGTTCGACTGCTGCTCCTAGACCTACTGGAGGTCATAGAGCGGATTATGGGTTTATCGGCACTATAGATGCCGAGATCAAACGTCAAAGAGCCGAGGAGGTCGGCTATGGCATTAGGGATGTTTAGGTAGACCCAGCAGAGGCTGTTGAGGAGGTAGCATCGACGTCCCTCGAGGGGGTCAATGCTAGAGTGACCGAGCTTGCTACGGTTCAGGAGCAGGACATACAGGATATTTGTGCTGTGATAGATGATACTCAGGATAGGCAGACTCAATTATTTCAGAGAGTTGATGGATTGGTCGAGGATAGACAGTTTCACTATTAGACTACACGATAGTTGGATCATGCAGCCCTCGTTTCCCGAGAGGCTTCAACACATTCTGTTAGGTTGAGTTTGGCAGTTCACTATGAACTACAAGCATATAGGACTCGTATCGCCTCACAGGATTCACTGATGATGACATTGATTGCATAGGTTTCATCTCTACAGGGACAGTTGTCAGCGGTATTGGGATAGATTCAGGCACTTCATGCTAGAGATCAGACTCATGTAGATGATCCCGAGGGCGCTGGTAGTTCTGCCTAGGTTTACATTTTCATGTCATATTCATAGCTATCGTTATGTTAGCCGGCTAAGTATTATGGGTTTTATACCCAGCTAGTATGGCAATAGGATTTGTATTTTTCATTTTTTGTATCAGACAATCATGTATGTTTTCCTAGTTATATATGATGTGTTGTATTATGTCATGTCGATCTCAATTCTATTATGTATTGTGATCCCAGTCATGTTATATAATCAGTGTGTGATGTGATCTTGTTATATATATGTTGTACCCATGTCATGTTGTGATGTTTATGAAACCTCACGTGTTTTATATTGTTGTGATTTAGAATAATATGCCGCCAAGAAGAACCTCTGCTACTACTGCAAGGGCTGTTGCTGTTGCTGCAAGAGCTGATGCTGCTGCGGCTGCTGCCCCTATGATAGCTGCTGCTGTTGAGCAACTAATCGAAGCAAGAGTGTCTATGGCACTAGCTAACCATGAAACTCTTAGAAATAGCACTAATGGTCATGGCGACGGAAGCCATAATTTTGACACTAGAATTAGAGTAACTGTACGCACTCCCCGTGAGTGTACGTACAAGGATTTTCTGAATTGCAAGCCATTTACTTTTAAGGGTACTAAAGGAGTGGTTGTGTTGTCACAATGGTTTGAGAAGATGGAATTAGTGTTCCATATCAGCAACTGTGCTGTAGAGAACCAAGTTAAGTTTGCTACATGCACTTTCCTTGGAAATGCTCTAACATGGTGGAACTCCCACACAAAGACTGTTAGTCAAGATGTTGCTTATGCTATGGACTGGAAGGTACTAAATAAGATGATGATAGTCAAATACTACCCAAGGGGTGAAATCAGGAAGTTAGAAATTAAGCTCTGAAACCTAAAAGTAAAAGGTACTGATGTCACAAGTTACACTCTGCGTTTTCAAGAGCTTGCACTGATGTGTGGAAGGATGTTCTACGAGGAATCATAGGAAGTTGAGAATTATGTTGGTGGACTTCTTGATATGATTCGGAGAAATGTAATGTCATATCAACCCAAGACGATGGAGAAAGCAATCGAGTTTGCCAATGATCAGATGGATCAAAAGGTCCTCACTATTACTAAAAGGTAAGCTGAGCAGAAGAGGAAGTTGGAGTTTAATGTTGGAAACAATCAGGGGCACCAACAACAAAACAAGAGACATGACACTGGGAGGGCTTATACTGCTGGGCCTGGTGAAAAGAGGGAGTACACGGGATCATTGCCCTTGTGTACAAAATGCAACTATCACCACAAAGGTCCATGTGCTCCTAGGTGTAATAAGTGCAAGAAGACCGGCCATCTGGCTCGTGACTGTAGGAGTTCTGGTCCCAATGGTAATAATAACAATCGTGGGAACTTCAGGACAACTTAGAATGCTGGCACTTGTTATGAGTGTTGTGTTCAGGGGCACTTCAAGAAATACTGCCCGAAGCTAAAAAATGGAAACCGTAGTAATCAACGTAGGAATGGCAATGCACCAGCCAAGGTTTATATGGTGGGCAATGCGGGAACAAACCTGGACTCCAACGTCGTTACGGGTACGTTCCTTCTAAACAACTGCTATGCTTCTATCTTATTTGATACTGGTGCCGATAGAAGTTTTGTATCTACTACATTTAGTTCCCTAATTGATATCACACCAACTACATTAGACCATTATTACGATGTTGAACTAGCCGACGGGAAAATAATTAGGATAAACACTATCATCCAGGGTTATATATTAAACTTCTTAGACCATCCATTCAACATCAACTTAATGCCCGTAGAACTTGGTAGCTTCGACGTCATAATCGGTATGGATTGGTTGTCAAAGTACCACGCTGTCATTGATTGTGCCGAGAAGATCGTTCGTATTCCTTGGGGAAATGAAACCTTAATTGTTCATGGTGACAGAAATAATCAGGGAAACGAGACTCGTTTGAACATCATTTCGTGCACCAAAACTCATAAATATTTTTTAAAAGGACATCATGTCTTTTTAGCACATGTTACTATGAAAGAGACTGAAGACAAGTTGGGGGAGAAGCGACTTGAGGACGTACCAATCATTCGAGATTTTCCTGAAGTTTTGTCGGGTCTTCCACCGACTCGACAAGTGGAATTCCAAATCGATTTGATGCCCGGTGCTGCACCTGTAGCACGATCACCCTATTGATTAGCCCCTTCAAAAATGAAAGATTTGTCGGAACAACTGCAAGAACTATCTGACAAGGGCTTTATAAGACCTAGTTCCTCACCTTGGGGAGCTCCGGTCTTGTTTGTCAAAAAGAAGGACGGATTATTTTGGATGTGCATTGACTACCGGGAATTAAATAAGCTGACGGTGAAGAATCGTTATCCTCTCCTAAGGACTGGTGATTTGTTTGATCAACTACAAGGATCCAGTGTTTATTCAAAGATAGACTTGCGATCGGGTTATCATCAGCTTAGAGTACGAGAAGAGGATATTCCAAAGATGGCATTTAGGACTCAGTATGGTCATTACGAGTTCCAAGTGATGCCATTTGGTTTGACAAATGCACCTGCAGTATTCATGGACCTCATGAACCAAGTGTGTAAACCATACTTGGATAAAGAAGTAATGCCTTATCGATGATATACTATTTATTCAAAAGAAAAAGAAGGAGCAGAAGAAGCATCTTACTGAAAAATCTTGAATTTCTTAAGAAGGAGGAGTTGTATGCTAAATTCTCTAAATGTGAATTTTAGATTCCTAAGTTATAGTTTCTCGGCCACGTGATTGATAGTCAAGGCATTTACGTGGATCCCGCCAAGATCGAATCCATAAAAGATTGTGCATCTCCTAAGACTCCAACAGAGATTCATCAATTTTTAGGTCTTGCCGGTTACTACCAAAGATTCATTAAAGGATTTTCAAAAAGCGCTAAGCCAATGACAAAACTCACTCAGAAGAAAGTCGCCTTTGAATGGGGTGACAAGCAAGAAGCAGCTTTTCAGACATTAAAGCATAAGTTGTGTAGCACACCCATCTTAGCTTTCCCTCAAGGATTGGGTGCGGTATTGATGCAAAATGAGAAGGTGATTGCTTATGCATCATGACAGCTGAAGATTCATGAGAAAATTTATACTACCCATGATTTGGAACTTGGTGCAGTTGTGTTTGCTCTAAAGATTTGGAGGCATTACTTGTATGTAACCAAGTGTATGGTGTTCACAGATCATAAGAGTCTACAACACATACTTGACCAAAAGGAGTTGAATATGAGGCAACATCATTGGTTAGAGTGGCTCAGTTATTACGATTGTAAGATTCGTTATCACCCAGGGAAAGCAAATGTTGTTGCTGACGCTTTGAGCAGGAAAGAGCGAATTAAACCATTAAGAGTCTGAGCCTTAGTGATGACTATTGGTTTGGATCTTCCCAAACAAATCTTGAATTCTTAGATCGAAGCACAAAAACTAGAGAATCTCAAGAACAAAGATGTAGGTGGTATGGTCAGGAAGGATATACTGAAGGAAAAGTTGGAACCTCGCGCTGACGGAAACTTATGCTTAAACAGCAGGAGTTGGTTGCCATGTTATGCTGACTTGAGGACTGTGATCATGCACAAGTCCCACAAATCAAAATACTCCATCCATCTGGGTTCTGACAAGATGTACCGGGACATGAAAAAGCTATATTGGTGGCCCAATATGAAGGCCGACATCGCCACCTATGTTAGCAAATGTTTAACGTGTGCTAGAGTCAAGGCCGAACACCAAAGGCCATCGAGTTTGTTGGTACAACCCGAGATACCCCAATGGAAGTGGGATAACATCACAATGGATTTTGTCACAAAGCTTCCTAAGTCATCGCAAGGCTATGACACCATTTGGGTGATTTTTGACCGACTTATGAAGAATCTTCATACCAATGAGGGAAACCGACCCCATAGAGAAATTGGCAATAATGTACCTAAAAGAGGTAGTCACAAGGCATGGCATACCCGTCTTAATCATTTGTGATCGTAACCCTAGGTTCGCATCAAATTTCTGGAGATCACTTTAGAAGGCTTTGGGTACTAGCTTAGATATGAGTACCGCATACCATCCGCAAACTGATGGACAAAGCGAGAGAACTATCCAAACTCTCGAGGATATGCTACGTGCTTGTGTGATCGACTTTGGAAATGGTTGGGTTAAACATTTGCCACTAGTTGAGTTTTCCTACAATAATAGTTGTCACGCTAGTATCAAGGTTGCACCATTCGAGGCACTTTATGGACAGAAGTGTCATTCACCTGTTTGTTGGCCGAGTTCGGACAAGTTCAACTCACCGGTCCAGAAATGCTCCAGGAGACAACTGAGAAGGTCATTCAGATCAAGCAGAGAATGCAAGCCGCTCGTAACCGACAAAAGAGTTACGCCGATTTAAAGCGTAAGCCAATGGAGTTTCAAGTTGGGGATAGGGTTATGCTTAAAGTTTCACCTTGGAAAGGGGTCGTACGTTTTGGAAAACGAGGAAAGTTAAACCCTAGATATGTTGGACCTTTCAAGGTGCTGGAAAAGGTCGGATCCGTTGCTTACAAGCTTGAGCTTCCTCAAGAGTTAAGCAGAGTTCACAATACATTCCGTGTATCCAATCTGAAGAAATGTTATTCCGACGAACCATTAGCCATTTCGTTGGAAGGACTCCATGTGGATGACAAGCTCCATTTTATAGAGGAACCCATGGAGATCATGGATCGAGAGGTCAAACAGTTGAATCAAAGCCGTATCCCAATTGTCAAGGTTCGATGGAACTCAAAGAGAGGTCCTGAGTTCACATGGGAACGCAAAGACCAATTTCAAAAGAAGTATCCGCATATCTTCACTAAACCCGGACCTTCATCAAGTGTTGCAACTTGAGCCTTGAGGACAAGGCTCTTCTAACAGGTGGAGACTGTAACATTTCTCATTTTCATGTCATTTCCCGACTCAATTATTTTCATTATTTATTTTTAGGGTTTTACGCGTTCGCTTTTAATTATTATCTTATATTTAAATCGCGTAAACTAAAAATCATCATTCAACGTAAACGGACACCAAACAAGTTAAAGTTTACATCAAGCAAGTGTTATATGATTATTAAGAGTATAATTTATAACTATTCCTAATTTATTTTTATTGGTTACGTAAAACGCTTACGTTTCGCAATAAATTACATTCGGGCATACCCGGAAGCACCTATACCTATCTATACTCAAACAAATAACCACTTTTATACCCAATATACAAAAATTAACTTATTTATGAACCAAATAAGTCTCATGGCCGGTTAGGATGTTTACACAAAGAAATAAAATGCAAAGACCCACTAGTATGATACTTTCCAAGTTGTAAACCTTACAAGAAGTACCATGTATCCCATGTATCCATAAATTGGCACATCACATGTACCTTAGACGCCTATTTGAGCTGTGTACATGCCTAGGGAAGGGGAGAAGCCTTCTTACACTTGTACTTGAAACCACTATATCTCATGGTTTGATTTTAGGTAGTTTAAGGTTTCCCGCTTACTATATAAAGAAAGTCTTACATACTAGCTCTCATTACATACTTCAAACAATTCACCAAGCACAAAAACCCTCTCTTTTTATAAGCCAAAACCCATGGCCAAACTATAGAGATTAGGGTTTCATTTTTCTTTTGGTTCTAAGGTACTCCAAGCATACAAGGGTTCAGTCTAAGCATATCTAAGGTTACTCAAGGGTATTGCAAGCTTGGATTTGGGTTTAAAAAGGATTAATCAAGAAAACCTATTTAGGGTTTTCTAGATTAGGGTTTTAGATTTGGAAGCTTGGTTAGGGTTTTATCTTGTGTTATCATCCTACATCTCTCCTATAAGGTCTATTTGAAGTTTTACATTTCCATTCATTCATTTAATTATGTGTACATGCTTGTTATATATGTTAAACACCACCTAGATGTATTTTTATGATTTATGAGATATTACAAGCATATATAGATTCTGATTTTATAAGTATAATGATGAAATAATACATGGAATGGAACTACACACTTAATATAAGTACTAGTTAACTTATGAGTTAGTTTGTGAATAATTTTGTATTGAAATATAATTACAAGTTTATGTATAAAAAGATCATGAGTACATGGATTTCATTTGGACAAATGTTATGGACTTTTAAGGGACTTAATATAGGTAAGATATATGGTAGAAAACTTGGTAAAAGAATTGTACAAAAGCTCTTAATAAATGGAAGTATAATACTTGTTTTAGAAATCATAAACCCACAAATTGTTTTAGTACCTTTCTATTTGAATTCATGTGTAAACACATATATTTTACATTTTATTTAATTAGTACTTATCACAAGGATCGTAAGCATATAAGAAACTTGAAAAACTGAGCAATAACAAAGGAGACATGACATTTTTAAGTTTACAATAATTAAACGTATAAAAGTGTTTCTATAAAAGTTATTTTGTATAAATACTTATTGTTATAGATCTGAGATATTAAAATAATTTTTTTATAATTATAGTGCTCTTCATAAGGAATCCAAGGACGAAAGAAACTCAAAAAACGGAATTAAAATGAATAAGTTATCCATTTTGCAAGTTATATACAATTAATTACATAAAAATAGTTTTATAAATTATTATGAATAGTAAAAGTTACTGTTCATCAGTAGATTAAACATTATAAATATAATATTTTTTATATATTTTCTTAATACGAAAACCTGGACATAGGAATCACTAAAAACCGAATTAAAACGAACGAGATACAATTAAAATACGATTTCAATAATTAATGTTATAAAAAGTATTTTTATAAACTTTCACTTACTGTTACTGTTCATAACAGTACCAAACCATAATACAAATATAAAATTTGATTAGACTTTTCAAATACGAATCCATACATATAAAGAACAAGCGAAACGGATTAAATATGAGTAAGTTATGACTTTTGGAAGGTTACGACGATTAATTATATAAAAGTAGTTTTATATAATTTTATAAAAACAATTAAAACTACTGTTCATCAGGGGCATAAATATTATAAATATAATATTTTGATATATTTTCTTAATACGGAGCCATGGATATAAATAACGTGAAAAACGGAGTTTAAACGATAAAGATATAAGGTTTATAAAACCATATGCACTATTTTTACTTTTGTGCACTATTTTATAAAAACAATTAAACCAATTATATAATATCATTATATAATCAATAATAATATTAAAACATGTATTATTAACAAACAATCAATTGTGAGACGAAAACCACACTTTATTTTACGGATACAAATACAAACACCTTTATTCAATAAAGTACGGTTTAAACATTGTTTTGACATTTAAAACTAAACAAAGACAATTAGGTGGTGGTGTAACTATATAACTTGTGATGTAGTATTATTAAGTACAATGTACTCATACGACCTATATTTAATTAGGTTGCATTCGGTCTTATCCGTGACGTTTCCATTCACTTGATTCATATACATCAGATTATTCACTAAGGTGAGTTCATAGCCCCATGTTTTACTATATCAATGATTTATAACTTTTGGGGTGAGAAACATGCATTGTTTTACAAATTGGACGCAAGTGTATATTTTATCATGATTACGTGTTTGCCTAAGTAGCGATAACCCACTGTGCCCATTATCATGAACTGTCAATTACTTTGTGTGAGCGCGAATGTTATAAATAGATCTATTTGGGATTGACATCCCCGTTCGGGTGAGTAGCACTCACTGTGCCGGTTTGCCGGACAACGGACGTATACCATGTCGGATTTGAGATGTTGCGGGTTAGAACATCATCAAGGGCAATGTTGGCAATTTATATTGCAATTCATACATGTCGAGCTTCAGTGTCATGAGCTTAGGGAAACGTAATTACACTTTGTGATGTTTGCATCTGTTGCATTATCATACACTTGGAAATCTTGCGGTCCTACATTATATTTACATAAACCTATGAATTCACCAACTTTATGTTGACGTTTTAAAGCATGTTTTCTCAGGTCAATGAGGCACGAGGTGCTAAGGATACATTGGGGATACTCTTTTGGGGAGTCATGCATAAAAGATTTGGAGTCATTACATCTTGGGATTTTTGTTATGATCTAAAATCTTTGTTATCAAATGTTGAACAATTTAAGCCGTTGCGCTTTGTATTAAACAATTTCAATAAATCCAATGTATCGTATTTTAAACGACTCTTTTAGAGGTCGTTCTCATATCTTGTGCTATTGATCTATGAAGTAACGCTCCCGGACTCATTATTCCGCTGCGACCCAATTTGGGGGTGTTACAGATTGGTATCTAGAGCCAAGGTTATAGAGAACCAAGTCAAATGTTTTTACTTGGACTATAACCATTTTCAAACATTGCATCATACAAAGGGATTTTCATAGGACATTCATTCATACATTACTTGTTGCATTAGTTGAGTATACTAAATGCTGCAAGATTTACATACGTGTTTATAATATATTAAGTATATTATTATTGGTCTTATATATATACTAATGTAAACTCTGTTTAAGTGATACAGATCCTGTCATGTCTTCTTCATCCATAGTCATCTACACATCTATCTACACTGATTTCGAGCCAGGGAGAGTCTTCTGGGGAGCTGTCTGATGGAGGTTCTCCATGAGTCATCGTACACGGATACGATGGACTCCCTATGCAGCCTGTAGCCCCGCCATCTCTGGACTATGTGCCAGGACCTGAGCACCCACCGTCTCTTGATTACGTGCCCGGTCCTGAGCACCCACCTTCACCTGTCGAGGTACCATACGTATCTGAGACTGAGTACCCCGAGTACTTAGTGCCATCCGATGCTGAGGAACCCTTGGAGGACCAGCCTCTACCTCTTGATGCCTCACCTACCGCCCTATCACCGGGCTATATGGTAGACTCTGATCCGGACGAGGATCCGGACGAGGACCCCGAGGAGGATCATGTTGACTATCCTGCTGATGAAGGGGATGGTGATGATGAGCCATCCGATGACGACGATGATGATGATACTAATGACGAAGATGAGGAGCCCTTTGAGGACGAGGATGATGACGACGACGAGGAGCACCTAGCTCCGGCCGACTCTTCTGCTATACCCGTTGTCGACCCTGTTCCTTCAGCTGGGGATACAGAGGCATTTGAGATGGATGAGTCTGCACCTACACCCAGATCACCTCAGATTAGGATCCCCTTTGCTCAGGCACGTCTTCGTAGGGCACGAAATACTGTCAGACTTGAGCCACCTATGCCACCATCCATGGAGGCACGTATTGCTGAGTACGCTGCCGCACCTACACCACCATCTCCACTATCACCTTGGTCATCTCCACTACCTCAGATTCCCTCACCACCACCACCACTACTACCAGCCTTACTATTCATACCACCACCAGTCGACCATAGGGAGGACATTCCCGGGGCCGAGTTACCACCTCGTAAGAGGTTATGTCTGACTGCTCTTACATCGAGGTATGAGGTGGGGGAGAGTTCGATTGCTGCTCCTAGACCTATTAGAGGTCATAGAGCGGATTATAGGTTTATCGGCACTATGGATGCCGAGATCATACGTCAGAGAGCCGAAGAGGTCGGCTATGGCATTAGGGATGTTTGGGACCCGACAAAGGCTGTTGAGGAGGTAGCACCGACGACCCTCGAGGGGGTCAATGCTAGAGTGACCGAGCTTGCTGCGGTGCAGGAGCCGGACACTCAGGATATTTATGCTGTGATAGAGGATACTCAAGATAAGCAGACTCAGTTATTTTAGAGAGTTGATGGATTGGTCGAGGATAGACAGTTTCACTATGAGACTGCACGATTGTTGGATCAGGAGGCCCTCGTTTCCCAAGAGGCTTAGGTATATTTCGTTGGGTTAAGTTTGGCAGTTCACTATGAACTGCAAGCATATAGGACTCATACCCAGATGCAGGATTACTGTATCGCCTCATAGGAGTCACTAATGACGACATTGATTGCACATGTTTCATCACTACAGGGACAATTGTCAGCGACACTAGGACAGATTCAGACACTTCAGGCTAGAGACCAGACTCATGCAAATGATCCCGAGGGCGCTGGTAGTTCTGCTAGGTTTACATTTTCATGTCATATTCGTAGCTATCATTATGTTAGCCGGCTAAGTATTATGGGTTTTATGCCTAGCTAGCACGGCATTAGGACTTGTATTTTCATTTCTTGTATCAGACAATCATGTATGTTTTCCAGTTATATATGATGTGTTGTATTATGTTATCTCGATCTCAATTCTGTTATGTGTTGTGATCCTAGTCATGTTATGTAATCACTGTGTGATTTGATCTTGTTATATATATGTTGTACCCATGTCATGTTGTGATGTTTATGAAAACTCACGTGTTTTATATTGTTGTGATTTAGAACAATATGCCGCCAAGAAGAACCTCTGCTGCTACTACAAGGGCTGTTGCTGCTGCCCCTATGACAGCTGCTGTTGTTGAGCAACTAATCGAAGTAAGAGTGTCTGCGGCACTTGCTAACCATGAAACTCTTCAAAATAGCACTAATGGTCATGGCAACGGAAGCCAAAATTCTAACACCGAAATTAGAGGAACTGTACGCACTCCCTGTGAGTGTACGTATAAGGATTTTCTGAATTGCAAGCCCCTTACTTTTAAGGGTATTGAAGGAGTGGTTGTGCTGTCACAATGGTTCGAGAAGATGGAATTAGTGTTCCATATCAGCAACTGTGCTGTGGAGAACCAAGTTAAGTTTGCTACATGCACTTTCTTTGGAAATGCTCTAACATGGTGGAACTCCCACATGAAGACTGTCACTCAAGATGTTGCTTATGCTATGGACTAAAAGGCACTAAAGAAGATGATGACAGTCAAATACTGCCGAAGGGGTGAAATCAAGAAGTTAAAAATTGAGCTCTGGAACCTAAAAGTAAAAGGTACTGATGTCGCAAGTTACACTCTGCGTTTTCAAGAGCTTGCACTAATGTGTGGAAGGATGTTCCCCGAGGAATCAGAGGAAGTTGAGAAATATGTTGGTGGAATTCCTGTTATGATTCGGGGAAATGTAATGTCATATCAACCCAAGACAATGGAGAAAGCAATTGAGTTTGCCAATGATCAGATGGATCAAAAAGTCCACACTGTTACTGAAAGGCAAGCTGAGCAGAAAAGGAAGTTGGAGTTTAATGCTGGAAACAATCAGGGGCACCAACAACAAAACAAGAGACAGAACACTAAGATGGCATACACTGCTGGGCCTGGTGAGAAGAGGGAGTACATGAGATCACTGCTCTTGTGTAAAAAATGCAACTATCACCATAAAGGTCCATGTGCTCCCAGATGCAATAAGTGCAAGAAGATCGGTCATCTGGCTCGTGACTGTATGAATTCTGGTCCCAATGGTAATAATAACAATCGTGGGAACTTTGGGACAACTCAGAATGCTGTCACTTGTTATGAGTGTGGTGTTCAGAAGCACTTCAAGAAAGACTACCTGAAGCTGAAGAATGGAAACCGTGGTAATCAACGTGGGAATGGCAATGCACTAGCCAAGGTTTATGTGGTGGGCAATGCGAGAACAAACCCGGACTCCAACGTCGTTACGGGTACGTTCCTTCTAAACGACCGCTATGCTTCTATCTTATTTGATACTGGTGCCGATAGAAGTTTTGTATCTACTACATTTAGTACCCTAATTGATATCACACCAACTACTTTAGACCCTTATTATGATGTTGAACTAGCCGACGGGAAAATAATTAGGATAAATACTATCATCCAGGGTTGTACATTAAACTTCTTAGACCATCCATTCAACATCAACTTAATGCCCGTATAACTTGGTAGCTTCGACGTCATAATCGGTATATATTGGTTATCAAAGTACCACGCTGGCATTAATTGTGTCGAGAAGATCGTTCGTATTCCCTGGGGAAATGAAACCTTAATCGTTCATGGTGACGAAAGTAATCAGGGAAACGAGACTCGTTTGAACATCATTTCGTGCACTAAAACCCATAAATATTTGTTAAAAGGACGTCATGTCTTTTTAGCACATCTTACTAAGAAAGAGACTCAAGACAAGTCAGGGGAGAAGCGACTTGAGGACGTACCAATCATTAAAGATTTTTCTAAAGTATTTCCTGAAGACTTTCTGGGTCTTCCACCGACTCGACAAATGGAATTCCAAATCGATTTGATGCCCGGTGTTGCACCTGTAGCACGAGCACCCTATCGATTAGCTCCTTCCGAAATGAAAGAGTTGTCAGAGCAACTGCAAGAACTATCCGACAAGGGCTTTATAAGACCCAGTTCCTCACCTTGGGGAGCTCCGGTCTTGTTTGTCAAAAAGAAGGACGAATCATTCCTATTGGGATTCTTGATTTGATGAGACAAAGTGAATAAAAGAATGAAACAAAAGGACTTAAACGCAAAGCTAGAATTCTTCAAAGGTGATAGGATTTGGAAGGAATTTGATGATCTCCTTACTTAGATAGAAAGATACAAGAAGATATTCCTAAATGATTTAAAAGATTTATTTGTCTAATGTTTATCTTTCTTTGTAAGTCTTGGACTCCTTATGTTATAAAAGGAGGTCCTAGGCATGTAGTTTAAGTGTGTCAAGATGTGAACACCAAGAAAAACATGTGTGTATGTATCTCAAGGGAAAATGTAGACATCTAGTTTGTGTGATGTAGCCTCAAGGATCTTATGATTCCTGTTATAGTTTATTGATGTAACTGTTCTATTATTGATCAAAGTAGAATTGGGGCTTGGAGTGAATGATTGATAAGTGCTTAATTACACATATCTTTTACCTCTAAAAACGAGCTTAAATAACCAAAAACAGACAAAAAACTGCCAAATATATGTTTGTTTTGCATTTATATTGTGCAGGAAGTGGATATCATCAAAAAGACAGAAAACCAAGCCAAAATGGACCAAAACTGAGCATGGTATGGAAAAAAAGACTGTGCAAAATCAAGGCCAAAGACCAAAAAAGTCAAAGTCAAGTAAATCAGAAGAATCAACAGTCAAACGGAGCTGGAACTGAAGAATACTATTGGATGCAATCTTAAACCCATCTGATGGGCCGGGAAAGCCCAATAGTATAACTATGAAGACTGTGAAGACCAAATGGGCCCTCAATCAATGTCAACAGCCCATTTGTGTGCAATTGACAAAGACTGTGAAGACTTTGAAGGCCCAATCCTAGCCCAGTTACAGCCAATCTCAGCCATTGTACACACAAAACCCACTTCATAACCTTATTGGGCTTGAAAAAGCCCCATTATACTTAAGCCTAACCCTTATTGGGCCCAGACACACTCAGTAGGCCCAATACAAGCCCAAAAGCCCAATAACATTTCCAAGCCCAACAAAAGCCCACATTCAAATTTTATAAACCTTAGGGCTAGAATTGTCATTTTTAAAAAAATAGGTTTTATAAAAGAAAAATGGTTTAAACAAACACAAGGGCTGGTTTTGCAATTTACCCTAACCTTTCCTAACCCTTTTAGTTATAAAACGCAGGGACCATTTTTGCAATTTCATGAACCTTTCTTTCACTCTTTTGTTATAAAACAGAGGGACCAAATGTGTTATTTTTGAAACTCTATTTATAACTAAAATTCGGCTTATAAATAAAATGAAAAGAGAATGAAAAGTGAGGGGCTAAAGTTGCCTCTTCCCCAAACATTACGTTTAAACCTGCAACCACTTGGTACCTCAACCCCCTTCCCGCCATACCATACCACCTCCCTTTCCCACGGGTTTCCACTCCACAACACTCCTCCCCTAGTTACACTTCCAGCTCACCTTAACCCTTACCCTCACTTTCCCTGCCCTATAACCTTCCCTCGTTGCCAATACACACTAACCGAAAGATCCCCCATGAATGGTGAGATGGATTGTAACAAGCCAATGGAAGGCTAGGATTACTGGAAACGTTTCTTCTCTTCACTGCAAACACAACCCAAGGCCAAGAGTAGAGTTTGGACCTCTATAAAAGAAAAAAAAAGCAAGCCGAAGCAACATACACCACTTTTACTATGTTTTTTTCTTAGTGTAATTTAAATTCAGTCTTTCTTTTAAGCATTTTAATGTAATTCAGCTTGTACCTTACGAATTTGAGCAATATAATTCAGTTTCAAGTTTACTTAAGCTTTGATTTCAATTTTAAGCAAATTTTACCAAACAAGCCTCTAATAAGCTCAAAATTAGTTATAATTCTGTTTTTAGAGCTTCATTCACTCATTCTCATCTTTTTTACATTCATCATGGCATACTTTGAGTTCATGTGATCAAGTTTTAGCAGCTTAAAGAAGTTATAAGCTAATCACAGCTTATTGAGCTTAATGCTCTTTGGTTTAGGGTTTTGGAAACCAATTAGGTGTTTGTTTTTGAGCCACTCACTCTACAAGAGTGGCTCTTGTGCTGAGACTCCATATACTCAGGTTTACCTTTTTTGAATTTCAATTTAGCAAATTTTATTGATATGTCAATCTGCTTATTTCTTCAATTCTCATGTTGTCATGTTTTATTTAGCTTAATTAGCCTGTAGATGTTTAGTTTTTAAGCTGTTCCTAGTTTAATCCGTTTTAGCTTTATTCATTAAAATGTTTCCAATAGTTAGTAGTAAAGCTAGTAGTGTAACTAGCTCAATCTCTACATAGCTAGAACTTTTAGATTTAGATAGTCTTATGTAGTTAGTGTAAGATTGAGTAGCTAAAAAGTTTTAGCTGTTTTAGTCTTTAAAATATGTTTTAAGCTCACTGTTTGTCTGAATATATAAAAAGGTGAGTTTGGATTTAGCCTATTTTGATCTTAAAGTCAAACATCACGCTTTGTCAAAGCTGTTCATTCATGTGAGATAGGGTATAAGTACAAGAGATTAACAAGTTTTAGAGGTTAGGATCTATTTTTACAAAAGTTAGAGTTTAAAATCTCTCTTTTTGCACCAGGGCATATCACAGTCATAAGAGTTTTAGAATTTGGATTTTACAAAACAATTTAGAGTTCAAGGTTTGGCTGTATTCACTTAGTGCATTTAGTTAAGTGAGCTTTAAAATTCTAGCCTACATCTTTGTTCCTTGCACACTGCACCAGCAACCAATTGCATCAGCAACACACAACATATCAGACTGCTAGAGTAGCATAGTTTTTGCCATTTTTCACTTTGAAGTTTCTAATTTTCTTGAGATGTTTTATATAATTCCTTTTACCTAGGTTGTTTGAGTAAGCTTAGGTTAGCTTATTTCCAAATTTACAGCTTATAAAGTTTAGCAATAAGCTTGTTAGCTTATAAGTAAAAAGCTCAAAAACAGTTCACTTAGAACTTTGCTCTTTTTCAGCTTCATTTTCGTTTTAATTTGTTCAACAACAGATCAAATATTAGTTAGAATCCCTTAATACACATTTAAATCTAGAATAAGCTCTTTTAGTTTTTTAATTATTAATCAAGAATTAAGCTAATAATAAGCCCAAAATCTAAAAGCTAAAATCAAGACTTTCTGTGACAGCAACTTAGATGCTTATTTTGTAGCTTATTCTTTGGTTAAAAGTCCAAAGTATCTTTATTAAAGTTGTTAAGAATAAGCTGTTGAGTAACTTTGTAGTTTTAAGTTTTGGCTGAAAGCCACTTTTTCAATAAGCTAAATAAGCCACTAGCGTAGGGTCTGTTTGGTAGTTATCTCATAGTTAAGGGGCACCCGTTTCTTCTTTAGTGTAAATTTCCCCTACTTACCCGCCATACCCTGTCTTTACTATTGTCTACAATTTATTACCCTGTCTTTCATTATACATAATAAAATAGATTTATATTTTGGAAAATAGTTTTATAAATTAGGGCTTATAGTTTTAATTGAACAAATTAAGTGTCAATTAGCTTATAAAATTTAGGGCTTTTGTTTCTATTAATTTTCTGCATCATTTTAGCATATTAAAACCATTTTTCTATAATTTTCTTTTATTTTTCTTTTTTTTATTTTTTTGTTTTTTTTTTTTACTTTTTTTTTTTTTTTTTTTTTTTGTACTTTTTTTTACAAGTTATACTTTGTCTTTTCTAGCAATTTAAAATGATTTTAGTTATTACTTTTTCTTAGAATAAGCATTAAAAAATTCACACAAAAATTAATAAAAACTATTTTTCTTTTTTATAAAATTTTCTTTTTTCTTTATGTCTAGGAAAAATATTTATATTTAGTGCGAGGCTTATTTTTTCTTAAATTTCAGTCTTAGACCCGTTTTACCGAGGTTTTGCGTTTTATCGTTTCTTTTCGTTTTACTTTCAAACGACACTCCGTTTATAGTTCTAGTTTTCTTTATTTTCAAATTAACTTAATTTGGAATTTAATTTTTGATTTTTAATTTAATTTAGCAATATATTTTTTATTTTTAGTATTTGGTTCACCGATGCTTGATCTGTCTCCGTATTCTTAGTCTAGACTGTAAATTAGGATTTAACCTATAACTATATTTTTGTTTTCCGTAGGTTTTAGATCCAATTTCCTATTATGTTTCCCGTTGATTTAATAGGTTTAATTTAATTAATTTTAGTTGTAATCTATATCAGTGTTTCCATCATATCTAACACTTTCTCATCATTCCAATTTATCATAAAATCCAGGGTTTTTTCAATTGCCTAGCCTCAGTTGGGTCTTACGACCGGGAATATCTCTTCCGGAATCTTTTTATCTTGATTTATCTTGTTGTATTTTATCCTTTGTGGAATTGTCCTTTTTGCCTTGGTCAAGGGCATTTCGGGTTAGGTTCTGTATTAGGGTTGCTATATAAAGGGTATTCCCATTCACGAATCAATTATTTGCGCCGTTGACGGGGAGGCCATTTGATTCGATTGTTTTCCGATTGATCTGAAAATTGTACTTATTGTTTATCTTTATATCATATTAAAAAAACACAAAAATATTTTCTTTTCTTCTTTTTAGTTCTATACATATAAAAATTAGAAAAAAAAAAAAAAAACCAAAAATCAAAAATATATAAAAATTTACTAAAATTAAAGTCACTAATTGGTTAAAATACAAGATATAATATTCTCCACTGAGGTATTATTCATAATAAGTTTACTGGGTGAACTGCTGGTTCCCATATCACGATCCAAAAGATTGAAATCTTGCCTTTCTGTGTCACTTACGATTTTCGGCTCACCTCAATTCTGATGACAAAACTATAAAGTGGGTATAAGGTGGGTGGTTCCTAGGATAACTCGACCCGAAAGGAGAAATAAAGCTTCGAGCTATTCCTATCCTCGCTCACCGTGCGTTTTTCTCTGAGAGCTACGTGATGTAAGATCGATTAGTTGGCTTATGTTGTCTATCTCTTGTCAGTTAAAAAAAGAGTGTGATATATTTTAATCCAAAAATACACAAAATAAAATTGTGGTAACTTCTTTTTATTATTTCCATTTTGTGCATGCGCAACTCGATTCAGTCCCGTGAGTCTGCGTCTCCACACCAGTAGGACGTCAGTTGTTATCGAACCTTTCGTATAGAATACCCATTTCAGGAAGTTCCTACCGTAGAGCCAATGCAGGGACACTCGAAAAATGCCAATTTGCTCCAAGCACCCACCGAGGGGTACGAAGACGCATCCTTATTCCTGAAATTGTGGCAAAACAATTTCGAGCGGATGCATGGGTTAATCAAAATCATTGTCCCGAAAAACAGTTCTTCGGTCAGACAAAGAAGACCCAGCAATGGCTCATATCACGTTACTTCAACAGATCACCTCCAAAATGAGGGTCCCAATGTTTCATTGCTTCGATTAAGCTTATGCTTTTTCCATTTCTTCTATCGAAGGGAGCATGCCCGAATATGGGGGTCTAGAAAGAACCCCCGCGATCCATTCAAATTGGACGATTTGTATCCAAATTCATCAACCTGTTTTTTCCCTCACCTCTAAACGAAGAATCTTTCGCAATGAGATCACCAGATTTCACGCAAAGGTTCGATGAATCGTTTTTATGACGAGCTTGGATCCGTTTCAATGATCACTTAGGCATGTCCAAACCATGGATTCTCACAGAATTGCATCAATCTTGATACATTCTATAATGCTTTGAACTCATTAATGATCATGATTCTATTAAACTTCCGCAGCAGTGGAAACTTTTTGGACAAATGACTAGGATGTTTAAAATCATCGAGAGCAGTCCAAGGTTCGGCAATCACGAGCTAAGGCAGTTGTTGCCAAGGTAAGTCGATAACTCTTTTCCACCAAGATGTTTCATCTGATGTTTGCTGAACTTAAGGATATTGTCCGAGCATTGGCTCTTAGACAAGAAGAACCAAAGCTTCTGCTCAGCTCTAGCTCTACACCTGTTCAAAGCAGTTGAGACTTAGTTGTGTTACTTGGGTGTGCCCATTTCATCAGAACTGTTCCAAGCCACTCATGGCAACGTTTATCGGGACTTCATTTCTGAGATGTGTCACAACGCGATGCTGCTAATTACACCAAGGTAAGCTCCAATTTCCGACCTCAAAAGGTTGCAATCATATTAGACTCCAGGTTTTCCACCCGTTCAGAACTCTCAAGCTAATAATGCTAACATTTCAATCGGGGGAATATAACTTTAAACAACTCCGGTAGAGCAATTTCAACTAAACATGGAGTGGAAATTTTAACCCATAGTCCAATTTCAGTCAGATTCAACATTCATAGACCCCAGTTAATTCAGTCCTCAGCTTATCAAGCCCCCGTTCCTCAGACACACAGTGTCACCAAGAACGATTTTGACAACTACGTCAAGGATAATGATGCTATCATGAGAAACATGCAAAATAACCTCCAAAACCAAGGTCAGAACATGCAAATCGAAACAAAAATTGTATAATCAAAATGGCAAATATGATGATATGTTGCTAAGTTTGTCTAGCCTAATACCGCTTTATCAGGGTCAGGGACACTCCTGGTAAACAGTTATACCCTAGAGAAGTACTTAAAGGGTATCACTACTCCGAAGCGGTGTTTGATATCAAGGACCTCCAATTCCTACTTCATTCAGTAGATGAAGCCTAATACCCGAGGTGACAAAGGACCAAGTTGCCACACCTTCTTGCTCTCAAAGTACCGCACCGTCCCAACTCCGGTAGGTCCTGAAACCAATCACAACTCCAGTTGTGAGCCATAGTTGATCCTGTTGTTGCTCACCGTGCCAAACACTTAAACCTTCAGTTCTCTTCCATATCCTTCGATGCAATTGATAATGAAAGGAGCCGTAATAAGCTAATGAACAAATCGACATATCTTTGAAATCTTCAAAGAGATGAGTTTCGAGATTACTTTACGGATGCTCTTGTTTTGTTGCACCATAATTCGCATCGACTCTAAGAAACTTACTTGGGAATAAAGAGAAACTTACTAAAGTGGCTCGAACTTCCAATGAAAACCTGTCTAGCTCGAACTTCGATGACATGAACATTGTTCGGCGGTCATCTTGAACAAGTTTACCCAGAAATACTTGGAGACCCCGCAAAGTTCCTGATATCCGGTGAATTTCCAGGATGGTATGAATGCTTTGCATTAGCCGATATCGGTGCTTGCATTAATTAATGCCTTTTCAGTCTGGGAAAAAGCTTTCACTTCTGATCTTATCCAACTTGCATGACATCGAAATTGACGGATCGATCAATTTCTAAACAATGGAATTGCAAAAGACATCTCCGTTAAAGTTGGTGTATTTCAACTTTCCAGCCGACTTTGTGGTTGTTTGATTTTGAGCCTGACCCAGAGTACCTTTAATTCTCGGGAGGTGCTTCTTATAAGACCAGTCGTGCTTTGATTGATGGCACAGGGTGAATTAACTCCTTGAATAGGAAGTGACAGCATCACTTCAATTTGATCTGACTTCGAGTTTACTCGGCCAATTACACTCACAATGACAGGCAACATAGAATTGACCGTCATTGAATATGGCTTGTGAGGGGAATACTTCATGAAGTTCTGGGTTTTATGATATAATCGCGAGTGGAATTCCACTCCGTATATGATAAAATTGTTGCTACTTATTCTCACTACCCCTAACTCCAATTTGTGGATAGTGTTAATTTCCTGCTTTCGAAGAAGCCGGACTTCTTTCCTTGGTCTAGCAGATGATTCACGGATTGTACAGCGTATAATCCATTCTACTATTGATCTGAGGGGGACTTTCTTATTCTAGAAGCCATCTTGAATAGTGAACCAACCACTTCCCCCTCCAAGTCAAGGAACTTATCTCCCAGAAGTCGAATGAGCTTAAGGTCTGTGAAACTAAATGCAGACATTATTCCGTGATGAACCTAATGAAGTTGAACTCAAGTGAACTGCCTCCCCATCTCGAGTATGCATTTTTGGAGGGCGACAAAAAACGTTGCCCGTCATTGTTGCTAAAAAGTTGGAATGTGAGAAAACAATCCGCTTATATAGGTGCTAAAGTACCACAGCGAGATCTAGCTTGGAAACTTTCTGACATTCTGGTATCAAACCCGGAATTTTTGTACCCAACAAGATTTCTTATGGAAGAAGACTACTCGCACCAGCGGTCACAACATCAATCGAAGAGTAAATCCAAAAATCACGATGTTATTAAAATGGAAGTTGAAAAACTTCTCGAAGCTGAGATTTATTTTCCCTATCATCGACAGTCCCTCGGGTTAGCCGATACATTGTGTACAGAAGGGAGATTGAATGTGGTAGTGAACGAGGAATGAGTTGATTCCAAATCGTGGGTTAGGATGGCGGGTGTGCATTGACTACGTAAGTTAAAGGAAGCCACCCGCAGATAGACCACTTACCTCTAACGTTCTTGGACCAAAATGCTTTGAGAGACTTAGCGGGGAATGAATACTACTGTTCCTCGATGGTTTCTCCGGTTATTTCAAATCCCCAATGACCCCGTGATCAAGAAAAGATATTTTTACTTGCCCATACGGAAACGTTTGCCTACCGTCGCATGCCTTTCGGCTTATGCAATGCTCCAGGCACGTTTCAACGATGTTTGTTAGCAATCATTTTCATGACATGGTTGTGAGACGATGGAAGTCTTTATGGATGACTTCTGGTCTTTGAGGAATTCATTCCAAAACTGCATCTCCCGATTACGACCACCATGCTTCAAAGGTGTGATGACACAACTTAAGTCTTAACTGGGAAGAGCCATTTTATGGTCATAAGAGGGCATTGTCCTCGGCCATAGATTTTCTAAGAAAGGGTTGAGGTTGACAAAGCTAAATCGATGTCATTGCAAAATTACTCTCATCAAACCACGTCAAAGGGAATTAGGAGTTGTTCTCGGTCATGACGGTTTTTACCGGCGCGTTCATTCAGGATTTCTCAAAAAATATCCCGACATGGACCCATCTCCATGAGAAGTAATACTACCATTCATCTTTTCCGATGACTGCATTTCGAGCTTTCCAATCATTGAAAGTATAGACTTACGGAAGCTCCACTCTTGATTGCTCCAATCGGGACCCTTCCATTTGAGCTTTATGGTGCGATGCAAGCGATTTCGCCATAGGGTGCTGTTTGGTGGCATCGTCATGAGAACTTTTCGGCCTATCACTATGTAGTAAGACCTTGATTGAAGCACAAACGAACTACACTCAACGACTGAAAAAAGAATTATTGCCATAGTGTATGCTTTCGCACGAATATTTTGTCTTACCTCACTCATGAACTAAAGCATACGTGCATTCGGACCATCCGCCCTTATAGTTATCTCTTTGCAAATAAAAGGATGCCAAGGCGAGATTGCTACGATGGTTCTCCTCCTACAATGAATTTGGAATTCAAAGTTATTGATTACTACAGAGCCGAGAACCTCGCAGCCGGATCATCTGTAAGATTGGAAAAACCGTATTGAAAACGTAATTGATCTAAAGAGATAAATGAAAGTTTTCCTTCTGAGACGTTAATTATGGTGACCTTTAGTGGTAGATTCTAGAAAACCCCGTGGTTTGCCGACTTTGCAATTTTACCACGCGGGTGGATTCATTTTGTGAAGGGTATGTCGACCCAGCAGAAAAAACAAGTTTTTCAAAGTTGTTAAACACTATTTCTGGGAAGTCCCTTCTTGTTTTTAAATTGTGCGGATCAAGTGATCATGGGCGATGTGTGCCGGCAATGAAGCTCTTGAATTCTCTCAGCTTGCCACAATGGACACGTGGGGCTTCATGGTGCAATCCTCACAGCCAAAAAGATCTTTGACTCCGGTTTCTTTTGGCCCACCATCTATAAGATGCACACGAGTTTGTCAAAAAACTGTCGACTCGTGCAACGTCAAGGAAAATTCACACGTGATGAGATGCCTCAAAATCATCCAAAGTTTGTGAAATCTTTGACATTTGGGGCATTCGACTGTATGGGGCCAGTTCCCGTCTTCTCGAGGGGAACAAGTATATTCTCGATGGGCAGTCGACTTATTTGTCAAAATGGGTTGAATCGAAATCACTCCCCAACCAATGATGCCGAGTAGTTTGCAAAAATTTCTGAAATCTATCTTCGACAGATTTGTGGTGCTCCCCGATGCTATCATACAAGTGATCGGCGAACCTATTTTTGTAATGACAAGTTTGAACAAGGTCATGCAAGGAAATATGGAGTTACTCACGTTCTCTCCACCGCTTATAATCCACAAACAAGTGGGAAGTGGAAGTATAAATCGTGGCTTGGAAGTGAATCATGAAAGGGACCATAGGTGAAAAACGTGCCTCCTGGTTGGAAAAAAATAGATGATGCACTATGGGCCTTACGCACAGCTTACAAAAAACCCATCGGTGTACTCCTTAAAGCTTTGTTGGAATAAGGTCATGCAATCTTCCGATCGAGCTTGTAGCACAATAGCGTACTGGCCTTTAATGCAAGCAAACTTCTATCTGTATTACGGGTGATTCTACCGGAAAGTTCACTCAATTGTACTTAATGAACTTCGTGATCTGCTATGAGAACTCTTTGATCTACAAGGCCAAAACAAAGAGGATCCATGACTCCAAGATCAAAAAACCGTGTTTTGTCAAAATTGGTGATTTTACTTTTTTCCTTTTTTTTTGAGTCCTGCCTCTTTATTTCCAGATAAAAATTTTATAGGGCAAACTAAAAAATTCCCGTTGGAATGGCCTTTATCCATCACTAGAGTATTTCCAGACGGCACTGTTGAGATTTCTCAAGCCAAACGGCCAACTTTCAAAGTGAATGGTCATCGCGTCAAGCATTCCTTTGGAGGGAACGTACCCACACTTGGTTGTTCCAGATCTCAAACTTTCCACAAGGATAAATAATTCCTTGTGATGGTCAAGCATCGCGACCCTAAAACAAGCGCTTGTGGGGGGCACCCCATGCTTATCCGTAGTTTGATATAATAAGTGTGTTATTTTGTGAGATGAGCTTGTTCTTTTCCAAATTACCCGTGCTTTCCATGTTGTTGTTATTTTATTGCCTAACAGGATTGCCCGGATAGTGAAGGACTATCAGTTTTGTCATTCATCAAGAGTTTCACATCCTAAGCTTCAATTGGGAATCCGATATTCCTAATCCTTATTGACTAACGTTTTATCTTTTGCATACCTCATAATGGCCTTAGGATTATTGTAATACCCTTCAAAACATCGAGGATGATGTTTAGTTCTAGTTTGGGGGGATATCTTCGATTTGATTATTGCCTGCAGCAATTGTTACCACGTAAACCCGTTTTTACCACTAAAATACCAAAAAAATGAAAAAATGAAAAAATTTCAAAAAATATAATAAGTGTTTTGTCACAGTTTTGCTTTTCTTTTTGGGTAGAATAAGAATAATTTTTGACTTGATCGGGCGTGTTGAGCCCTAGCTAGTTCCTTTAGGCCAAGCTTTCACGAATTCTATAGCTTTGAATTTTAAAAATGTGAAGAACGAGAAATGATAGAGTTAAATATAAGTTTATGTGCTAAGCAAGGATTCTTTCTAAAAAACTTATACGAATAAACTGGTGGTTTTCTCTCCCGTTATTTCTAATCCTCTAACATACGTACTATATTAATTCAATAATGCTCAATCGATGTTTTCAGTTAAAGCTCCACAAATTTGTTACTTGAGTTTTTCAAAGCGAGATTTTGTTAGTGATTTAAAGATAAATGCCAATGAAGCATGCAGTCGCTGATATTATGGAGCAAGTTAAAAAGGATGGTCGTGATATCTTACTCCGTAGCAGAGGTGGGGGTTCAAACTAAGACGTCTTTACTTCTAGGATTTGTGTGTGCGTGATCTCTCACTTGGAAGAAAGGTCTAGGTGAGGGTTCAAACTAAGACACCAATCCTTAGCCAATTTAGGAAGAAAGGTGTTGATGTGATTTCCAATACGTAGCAACTTAAAAATACGTTAAAAAAAAAAAACAAACCGAAAAACCTAGGGTGGGTTTTAAAACTAAGAACATCGGACGTTGTCGTTGATATCCTACTCCGTTAACCAAGAGGTAGGGGTTCAAACTAAGCAACGCATTCCTTGCTTTAAAGAACTTATGATTATAATGTTGTAATGTTGCAAAATGTTCTAAAGTTTAAATCTCGAAAATCAAGTTACGAAGTCTAATAGTTGTGGCTTTGAGTCATGATTCAATTTTGTATATGACTATGAAAATAAGTTGGTCTATGGTTAAATTTAAAATGAGTACACCATTCCATAGTATATCATGTTGGAGTTGAAAAGTTCAACATAGTCATAAGTATGAGGGCTTAGCATCTAAACTTATATCGACAAGGGATCTTGTGTATTGCTTAGCTTGGAACTCTTGTGAAAAATCTGAGGACGATGGTATTATCCGTCAGACTTGTAGGATCACTCTACGGGACGCATTTCATTCTATGATCCAGTGTTATAATTATAAAGAAAGTCAAACTTGTTATAAATGAAAAATCCAAAAATATTAGTTGTAAGGGTTACGTTCAGAAATGGTGTAAAATCTGGGGCTTACATGTTTACTTCTTAACAATTGCGTGAGGACACCTCAATGCCTTAGTGTGGGGGGATTTGCTAAGTGCTTAATTACACTTATTCTTTTACCTCTAAAAACTGAGCTTAAATAAACCAAAAACATGTACAAAAAACTGCCAAATCTATGTTTGTTTGCTTTATATTGTGCAGGAAGTGGATATATCAAAGACAGAAACCAAAGCAAAATGACAAAACTGGAGATGGATAGAAAGATGTGCAAAAATCTAGGCCAAAGACCAAAAAAAGTCAAGTCAATGTCAGTCCAGAAGATTCAACAGTCTAAACCGGAGCCGGAAATGAAAGAATACTATTGGATGCAATCTTAAACCATCTGATGGGCCGGGAAAGCCCAATAGTGATAACTTGAGAATGTGAAGGGACAAATGGGCCCTCAATCATGTCAACAGCCCATTTGTGTGCAAATAGACAAAGATGTGAAGGACTTTGAAGGCCCAATTCCTAGCCCAGTTACACCTAATTAAGCCATTGTACACACAAAACCCATCTTCATAACCTTATTGGGCTTGAATAAGCCCAATAACATAAGCCTCCCCACCCCCCCCCCCACCCTTATTGGGCCCAGACACACTCAATTGGGCCCAATACAAGCCCAAAAGCCCAAAACAAAACCCAAGCCCAACAAAAGCCCACAATCAATTTTTATAAACCTTAGGGACTAGAATTGTCATTTTAAAAAAAATAGGTTTTATAAAAGAAAATTGGTTTAAACAATACAAAGGGCTGTATTTGCAATTTACTCCTATCCTTTCACTAACCCTTTTAGTTATAAAACGGCTAGGGACCCATTTTTGCAATTTCATGAACCTTTCTTTCACTCCCCCCCTCCCCCCCCCCCCCCCCCCCCCCCCCCCCCACCCCCCCCCCCCCCCCCCCCCCCCCCCCCCCCCCCCCCCCCCCCCCCCCTTTCCTTTGTTATTTCTTCTTTTGTTATAAAACAGAGGGACCAAATGTGTTATTTTTGAAACTCTATTTATAACTAAAATTAGGCTTTATAATAAAATGAAAGAGAATGAAAAGTGAGGGGCTAAAGTTGCCTCCCTTATTTTTTTTTTTTTTTTTTTCCCCAACATTACGTTTTAAACTGCAACAACTTGGTTACTCAACCCCCTTACCGCTATACAATACCACCTCCTTCCACGGTTTCATCCCCAAAACACCTTCGCTTGTACATTCCAGCTACCCATACCCTTACCCACTTACCCTGACCCTATACCCTTCCCTGTGTGCCCTATACACAACCCGCGATCCCCATGAATGGTGAGATGATGTACAAGCCACACTGATGGCATGATTACTTGGGAAAGTTTCTTCTCTTCACAGCAAACACAACCCAAGGCCAAGAGAAGAGTTTGGACTGCTATAAAAGAAAAAAAGAGCAAGCCGAAGAAAACACACCACTTTTACTATGTTTTATTTTAGTGTAATTTAAATTCAGTCTTTCTTTTAAGCATTTTAATGTAATTCAGCTTGTACCTTACGAATTTGAGCAATATATTTCAGTTTCAAGTTTACTTAAGCTTTGATTTTCAATTTTAAGCATATTTTACCAAACAAGATCTTAATAAGCTACAAATTAGTTATAATTATGTTCTATAGAGCTATTCACTCATTATCATCATGTTTCATTCATCATGCATTGAGTTCATGTGATCAAGTTTTAGCAGCTTAAAGAAGTTATAAGCTAATCACAGCTTATTGAGCTTAATGCTCTTTGGATTAGAGGTTTTGGAAACCAATTAGGTGTTTGTTTTTGAGCCACTCACTCTACAAGAGTGGCTCTAGTCCTGAGACTCCATATTTAATCAGTTTACCTTTGAATTTCAATTAGCAATAATTTATAGCTTTTGTCAAACTGCTTATTTCTTTCATATTCTCATGTAGTTCATGTTTCATTTAGCTTACTATAGCTGTAGATGTTTTGTTTTTAAGCTGTTCTTAGTGATAATCAGTTTTAGCTTTAATTCTCCTTAAGAAATGTTACCCAAAGTTGTAGAAAAGCAGTAGTGTAATTAGCTCAATTCTCTCCCCTTTTTTCTTTTTTCCCCTTACTTCTTTTTATTTTTTATACATAAGCTAGAAACTTTTAGAATTTAGAAGCTTAAGTAGCATCGTTAGTATAAGAATGAGTAGCTAAAAGTTTTAGTGTTTTAGTCTTTTAATGTTTTAAGCTCCTTTGTTTTCAGCAATATATAATGGTGTGTTTTGGATTTAAGCCTTATTTTGACTCTTTAAGTCAACATATCAGTTGTCAAAAACTTTTCATTCATTGAGTTAGGGTTTAAGTACAAGAGTATAACTAGTTTTTTAGTGGGTAGGATATATTTTTACAAAAGTTCAGAAGTTTAAAATCTTCTCTTTTTTGCACCAGGGCATATCAACAGTCATAAGACGTTTTGAAATTTAGGATTTTACAAACATATTTAGAGTTCAAGGTTTGCTGTGTTCACTTAGTGCCATTTGAGTAATCTAGTGAGTTTTAAAATTCTAGCCTACATCTTTGTTCCTTGCACACTGCACCAGCAACCAAGTGCACCAGCAACACACAACATATCAGACTGCTAGAGTAGCATAGTTTTTGCCATTTTTCACTTTGAAGTTTCTAATTTTCTTGAGAAGTTTTATAAATCCTTTTACCTAGGTTGATTAGAGTAAGCTAGGTTAGCTTATTTCCAAATTACAGCTTATAAAGTTTAGCAATAAGCTTGTTAGATTATGAGTAAAAAAGCTCAAAAAACAGTTAAATTTGAACTTTGCTCTTTTTCAGATTCATTTTCTTTTTAAATTTGTTCTAAAACTGGACTTAATATTAGTTTTGAATCCCTTAATACACATCTTAATCTAGAATAAGCCTCTTTTAGTTTTAATTTTCATCAAGAATAAGTCTCTTAATTTGCTCCAACATCTAAAAGCTAAAAAAACAAGACTTTCTGTGGACAGCATCTAGATGCTTATTTTCTAGCTTATTCCTTTGTTAAAAGTCTAAAAGACTTCTCTGTTTTTATTAAAGTTGTTAGAAATAAGACTGTTAGTAAACAACTTTGTGTTTAAGTTTTGAGCTGAAGCCACTTTTTCAATAGCTAAATAAGCACTAGCGTAGGGTCTGTTTGTAGTTATCTCATTGCTTAAGGGCACCCGTTTTTTCTTTAGTGTAATTTTTCCACATACTTACCCCGCCTACACTGTTCATTTCCTCTTTATTACATTTCTTACCCTGTCTTTCTTATAATAATAAAATAGTTTTATATTTTAGAAATTAGTTTTATAAATTAGGGTTTATAGAATTTTTAATTGGTTTAAATTAGTATCATTTACGTTATAAAATTGTTGGGCTTTTTGTTTTCTATTAAATTTCTGCACATCTCTTTTAGATTTAAAACCATTTTCTATATTGTTCAGTTAAATTTGTATTTTCTAGCAATTAAAATAGATTTTAGTTATTACTGTTTCTTAGAAAATTCTTAAAAAATTCTACAATTAATAATAAAATATTTTTCTTTTTTTTAAAATTTTCTTTTTTCCTGTTAGTGTCTAGGAAAAATTATAATATTCTAGTGTAGCTTAATTTTTCTTTAAATTGATGATTACAAAAAGGGGAAGAAGATTACAGGTTTATTGATTTGCAGCTTATTATGTGTGGTGGCATGTTCAAGGAAGTCTTAAGTCAAGGGGAAGCATTGAAGATTGTTTCATTCATGGAGATAGTTTTGTAATATCAAAAGGGGAAGATTGTTGGGTTTATTGATTTGATGATTACAAAACTACATGTGCTTAAATGAAGAAGAATGAAACATAAGGACCAAAGTCGTCAAGATGAGAAATCTACAAAAGATGAAAGATTTGGTCAAAGATCTTCAAGAGATTAGGAAAGATTTAAATTAATTTAAATAGTTTTCTTATCAAATTGATTTACTTCTTTTATAAGTCTTGATCTATCCTATATAAAGAGATCATAGACATAGGTTTAGAGTATCCAGAAAACACAGGCTTTCTATGAGAGTCGTGTAAATAAACGTGTGCGTGTGTGTACAGAGTAGTTAGTTAGTTAGATAGATAGTAGTTAATAGATAGTGTAGCCTCAAGGATCTCTTGATCCCTATTAGAGTAGATAACCGTATTATCTTGATCAAATAATATTGGAGCTTGGTGTTTAATAGTAAAACCTTGTTTAATATCATTGTGTTCTGTGATTAATTCCGCTGTGCTAATTCGTATCAATGATATTTGTAAAATATATCCTAGATGGGCTTAAACGATCTTCACAATTCGTATCAGAGCCACGGGGCTTGTGATATCTAGGATCTACATGGTTTTATATATATGGTTTCTTGTATTTGGTTACTGGTCAGATGAAGAAGCAGGTTGTGCAACTTGACAAGGGTTTTATGTTTTTGGTTTTCAACAACAGAAGATATTAAAAAAAACTAGGGTTTTTCACAAACTCTAAATAGAAGGTTGTTTCAAAACCTATTTTGACGCACAGGTTTTAAAATATTTTTAGGGTTATGTCTTTATATGTGAACCCTAGAAAATAAAGGTTTTTAGTTTTTATTGCTACAATAATGATCAAACAGGTTCAAGAAACTCAAGGGGTTAAGAAGAAGGTTTGTAATTGAGTCAACAGCAGGTTCTTGAATAAAATTATTGTTTCGTGTTGTCAAGGTTATACAAGAACTTACATGGCAAGAATCAAGAACGAGTGATTACAACTTAATACTGCTAGGGATTCGAGCATATGTATAAAGACTGTTGATTGTTTAAACCTTCAATGGATTGGTGAGAATTAGGGTTTTATCACAGCAGGTTAAAGCGTGGTATGCAAAGAAACAAAAAAGATCAATACTGCCAGGTATTTACACGTTAGTACTACCAAAGTTGTGTTAATACTGCTCGTTGTCATTTTTAATACTGCTACAAGTGCTGTCAGAGTTTGGTTTGAAGCTAAGTCGATCGTGTTAAAAGGTTTTGATTCAATAGGTTGTCGAGGTAACAACGGGATACATGTATAAGATTAGAAATGATGGAAAGTATGGAAGCACTCGATCTTTGTTTTGTTGGCGTGATATTGAACATAAAGATTAATACTGCTAGCTTATATACATGTTAATACTGCTCGTATATAGTTTGTAATGCCAGGTGAAAGAAAGATTTAGTGACAGCTTAGTGACACTAAAAAGTGTCGCTAAATAGTATGGGAGGAAGGAGTATCCAAATTAGTGACAGATTAAGTGTCGCTAACAGAATGGGAGGAAGGAGAATGCAGTTTAGTGACGGATTAGCGACAACTTTGTAACAGATAAAGCGTTGCTAATTAACAGTGGTAATTTTTTTAGTACTGCTTCCTAGAAATTACTACTGCTAGTTTTGTGTTAATACTGCTAGTGGTAATTCGATGTGTTAATGATGCTCGTTGGAGTATTTATGCTGCTTGTTTGGGCTGATAACGAAGTTTGCTTGGATTCAACTCAGGTTTTTGTGATTCGAGCAGGTATGGAAAATTAATACTGCTTGAAGAAAGTTTATACTGCCAGTTGAAACTTTGTACTGCTAGCATTAATAGATAGTTTCAACTGCTAGAGGTGATCGATATCAGACAACAAAGAAGGTTGGTTTGGTAGATATCGAATGACACACACATGGGTTTGGATCTCGGATTAAACAAAATGCTTTGTTTAAAGGGAAGCTAACAGATTAATTTTTGGTTTTTGGATTTGGTTTACATGTTCTCAATGGGTTTAATGGCTCAAATTATTGGATTAATTGGTTATAAAAAAGATTGTTTATCACCTATTTGAAGTTGAAGTGGAGTTTCTCGGATGCGTGTTCTTATCATATCTTAAAGTGAGTGTTACACTTTGAAGATAACTTGTTCGTGCTTAGAAATGATGTGACGAAGACTTGACATATCTAGCAAAGGTGTGTGATTTTTCTTATGGTGCTCAATGCTCACATTTGCTATCACTTAGTATGTGTCTCATAGAAGATGGGAATTTTTTTCAAGATGCTGCGATCTACTTATATTTCACAGATTTATTTATAAGTTTGGAGTCACGTGGATAGTACAAGACATAAGACACGAGTTTGGGATATTCTACTTCAGCATCAAGTTCGTAATACTTAGTTTTCTTCATCAGTAATCATTACATAGAGCCTACAGAATTGAAGATTCAAGAGATGGTTAACATATGGGTTTCAGGGGAAGCTTATTGACAAAATGTTTAACCAGGATATGTTCATGCACCACTTGAAGTGAAGTGTTTTGTTACTACTGCTGATCATTATTACTACTGCTAGTTTATATTTCTACTGCTGAGATTCATTTTTCTTATTGTGCGTAATAGTGGGTAATTTGAGTCATTGGAAGGATGGATTGGTAGTTGTGGTATATGATTTGTAGTTGCTATGATCCAAGTTGCATATCTTTAGAAGACCCCTATTCGATGATTACAAGAAGAGGAAGAAGATTACAGGTTTATTGATTTGCAGCTTATTTATGTGTGGTGGCATGTTCAAGGAAGTCTTAAGTCAAAGGGAAGCATTGAATATTGTTTCATTCATGGTGATAGTTTTGTAATATCAAATAGGGGAAGATTGTTGGGTTATTGATTTGATGATTACAAAACTACATGTGCTTAAATGAAGAAGAATGAAACATAAAAACCAAAGTCGTCAAGATGTGAAATCTACAAAAGATGGAAGATTTGGTCAAAGATCTTTAAGATAAAGATTAGGAAAGATTTAAATAGTTTCCTTATCTAATTGATTTACTTTCTTTGTAAGTCTTGATCTCTCCCTATATAAAGAGATCATAGACATAGGTTTAGAATGATTTATTAGATTTCTAATGCAAAAACAGATGATGAAGTTAATGCTGATTATTCAAACAGAAGACTGAAAGTTAATGTGATTATTAGTTTCCTAATACTCAAGATAAGTTAGGTTAAAGTTTTAATTAGATTTAAATTAGTTTTCTAATACATTAATTCTTTCCTTTGTAAGTTTTATGGGACTCTATTAATATAAGGATCCATAGAACTTAGGTTTAGATATCCACAAAAAGTGTGTGTGTGCACAGAAAAGATGTAGACATCTAGTAGTTTCTGGTGTAGCCTCAAGGTCGATTTGACCCTGTTACTAGTTAGAGTAATTGTTCTATTATGATCAAATAGAATTTGAGGCGTGGTGAATGTATGAATAATAAAACCTTGTTTAAATAACATTGAATCGTGGTCATTATATTCCGCTGCATTGTATCTATATTCTTTGTTATTCTTGTTAATCCTAGATATAAAGATCTAACCAATCTTGAGCTTAAACGATCTTAGAGTCTATCAGGTTATTTTAGATTTCACATAGTATATAGTTTGGCGGATTAGAAGACAACACAATGTGTTTACACCCAAACGTGTAATATTCCTAAGCTTCAAAGCTTGGTATACCCAATCCTTAGCTCGTATACACTTCTTAACACCCTTGTATGCTAACTTAAGTGCACCTTGTGTCCTTAGAAGGAATGTGGGTCGTGTATGGGTTCGGTTATAAGAGAACCAAATGCAAGAGAGAGTAAATGAGTATGGTTTATCCTTGAGAGGGTTTGAGAGTTTTAGAAATGTTTTAAGTGACAATATGAGTGTGTATTTATAGGCGAATGAGCTAGTTACATACCTCCTAGTCCTAAACAAACCAAACTGTGCCCTTAACAAGGTGGTTTTGTAGTTTTTAGTTAGTCACACATTGTATTTAGCTAAACCACTAAGTACATGTCTTAATTAGAGGATATTTGTACAAGATTGAGCTAGATTATGGAAATCTTATGGGTTTTGTGCATATACATGCACTAGCCGGTTATACAAGGAAAAAGAGAGACACAATGGTTATTAACCATTGTGTAATAGGTTAGTGGGAGACATTAAGGACTAAAATTAATTAATGGAACTTTGTACATGTACTTAAGGATCAAAGGAAGATTTCTAGTTGTTTTGGTCCCACAATTCGGCTATAGTGGGTGGTATACACAAAATTTATTAAGTTTTTGTGTTAAGGTTTTAAAAGTGGGTATTGGTTTGAGTCTAGGTATTTTCGGGGTGTGTCTAAATATATTTTATTGCGAAACGTAAACCCTTTTACGTGACCAATTAAAATAGAATACGCGAAGTTAATAATTATCTTCTTAATAATCATATTTTACTTGGTTGATGTAAACCTTAATTTATTTGATGACCGTTTACATTAGATGATTATTTCTAGTCTACGCGATTTAGCTTAAAAGTTAATTTAAAAGTAAACACGTATCGGACAAAAATAAATAGTGACGAATAATAGGAGTCGTAAAATGACCTGAAATTGAGAAATGTTACAGTCTCCACCCGTTAAAAGAGCTTTGTCCTCAAAGCTTAAGACCTTGCAGCGGATGACGAAGCCCAGTTTGTGAAAAGCTATGGGTATTTCTGTTTGAACGAATCTTTACGTTCCCAGGTGAACTCAGGACCTCTCCTAGAGTTCCAGCGAACCTTAACCAATGGTATCCAGCTTCGGTTTAATCGTTTGATCTCCTGTTCCATGATTTCAAAGGGCTCTTCCATAAACTGGAGCTTATCATCAACAAGAATTCCTTCTAACGGCATGACTAATGGTTCGTCAGCGTAATATTTTTTCAGATTTGACACATGGAAAGTATGATGAACTCTGCTCAACTCTTGGGGAAGTTCCAGCATGTAGGCAACTTTCCCAACTTTGGCTAACACCTTGAAAGGTCTGACATATCTCGGGTTCAGCTTGCCTCGCTTACCGAACCGTACAACCCCTTTCTAAGGTGAGACCTTGATCATAAACCCTTTCCCAACCTCGAACTCCATCGGCTTGTTGTTTCTGATCAGCGTAGCTCTTTTGTCGATCCTGAGCAGGATTGCATCCTCTGCTTGAATCAGGACTCTGACTATTTTCGTTGTCTCTTCGATTTAATTCCGGACCAGTAGTTGAGCTTCCCCTCAACCTCGGTCCTGCACACCATGTTTGATCGGCATTTGTCTACCATATAGGGCCTCATAAGTGCGGCCTTTATTGCTTAGCTTGGATAAACTGTTGTTGTATGAAAACTCGTGTCTAATGGCAATGTTTAACCCATTCCTTTGGCCAAAATCGATCACGACAGCAGAAGATGTCTTGAGAGTTTGTATAGTCTATCGCTCTGGCCGTTAGTTTTTGGAAGATAAACAGTGTCATACTTATTATCTGTACCCAAAGCTTTCTGAAATGATTTCTAAAATTAAGATGGTATCTCCCTATCGATCACAGTTATTGAAGCAGGTATCCCGTGTCTTGCTACTATCCTGTTCAGGTACAACCTTGCCAACTTGTCCAATGGATCATTCTCCCTTATTGGCAAGAAGTGATCAGATTTTGTAAGTCGATCCATAATCACCCAGATGGTGTCAAAACTTTGTGACGACTTAGGAAGCTTGGTGATAAAATCCATCATGATATTATCCCACTTCCATTCGGGTATTGCTGGTTGTACTAATAGTCCTGATGGACCTTTGGTGTATCGGCCGTTGACCCTCGCACATGTCAAGCGTCTTGGCTACACATAGGTGAAAGTGTTACGCTTATGGTTGCCCACCAATATAGCTTCTTCATGTCTTGGTACATATTTTCTGAACCGGGATGTATAGAGTATTTTGACTTGTGGGATTCGTGCATAATCACGGATCTTAAGCCTCCATAGCAGGGTAACCAACTCCTTCCGTTTAAACATAAAGTCTCTTCGGCGCGTGGTTCTAACTTTTCCTTGAGTATATCCTTTCTGATCATACCGACTACATCTTCATTTTCAAGATTCTCTGGTTTCAGGGCTTCGATCTGAGCTTCTAATATTCGTTTGGGAAGATCCAAGCCAATAGTCATGACTAAGGCCTCGAACCCGCTAATGGCTCAATCCGTTCTTACGGCTCAATGCATCAGCACACTCATTTTCCTTCTCTGGATGATCAATGAATGTCACAATCGACGTAGTACTTTCACTTAGAATTCTAGCCCAACGGCGTTGCCTCTGGTAGCTCCTTTTGATTCGAGAAGTGTTGCAGACTTTTCATGGTCGGTGATCACGGTGCATTAGGTTCCATATTTCGGTAATGTAACATTCCGTTATTTTCAGGTCATTTTCGAACTGGTCATCTTTATTACGAGTTATTTTATTCTTTTTTTTTCATACGCGGTTCGCTTTTAATTTTAAGTATCAGGTTACATCGCGTAAAAGTAAAAATCATCGAGTAATGTAAACGGTCACCAAACGGAAATTAAATGTATTCGCCAAGCAATGACCATATCCAACTTTTAGGAAAGTAGTAATATCTTTTTTATATTTTATTTTTGATCGGTTACGTCATAAACGTTTACGTTTCGCAATAAACGCTGTTTGCGAACCGGAAATCACAAATCACTAAATATGCCCTTACAAATTGGTTTACATACTTATTTGCATAGCTCGCTATGGGATACATTATTTGACTTCATTTTTGGTCACAAATGCATACTTTACTTTTGAAATGATTGTCGGATTACGATTTGATTGGCGCCTGCGGGGCCAACAATCATTACTGCCCGGGTGTTCTTGGAGGGAACACCCATGAGGGGAACACATTATTTTAAATCACTGCCCGAATTGGGTACATACAAGTCTACGTCACAGCGTCATGAACTGTAAATCACTTGGAGGGTGAGCGCGAATGTTATGAAATAGATCTATTCGGGTGTGGATCCCTGTTCGGGTGATTAAGCTATCGCCGGTAACGAACATTATAGCGTGATGTCCACGCGAATGATATAAAATAGATCTATTCGGGATTGACAACCCCCGTTCGGGTGACTAGCTATCACTGGGAACGAACGTTATAACATGTCGGATTATAACGTTGGGACTATAGGGCCCCCCGACAAATACATAATTGATACATTTTTGGTGACATAAAATGTGTCATGCATTCTTTATAAATCTTTGGGATAAGATTGGTATTTTTGGTGACATAAAATGTGTCATGCATTCTTTATAAATATTTAGGATAAGATTGGTACTTTTGGTGACATAAAATGTGTCATGCATTATTTATAAAATCTTTGGGATAATATTGGTACTTTTGGTGACATAAAATGGGTCGTGCATATTTTATAAACATTTTACATGGTACTGTGATGACACAGTGGATAAATATATTTGTTGAAACTTACATTCATACTTAAACTAATCTATGAACTCACCAACTTTAATGTTGACACTTTTAAGCATGTTTTTCTCAGGTGAATTAGATGCTTGGATTATTTGATGTGCATTGGAGTCTTTACATTCAAGTTTTTCATGGTGATGCAATTATGGGACAAATGTTATATTAAATTCAGATTTTGATTAAATCAACAATGTTATTTTTCAAACGACACCTAGAGGTCGTTCTCTTGTATCTAGCGCGCGATTAAATGAAGTAACTCCCCAACGTGGATTCCGCGCGTTGTTGTATTTTTTGGGTGTTACAGAATTGTATCAGAGCACTGGTGTATAGAGACTAGGTTGCATATTTTTAACCCTAGGACTAAACTGTTTTCACAAACATGCACACATCAAACTTTTCAAAGTGCATACACGCACTTGGCTTATGTGCTTACATACGTGCTGCATTGATGCTTACTGAACTACATATATATATATATATATGCTTACATCTTTGTGCGATATCGCACCTTATTATATAAGAGAATTATATAAAAGAACCAAATATTTTTAAGACATTGTGAGTTGCACAATGGTCTCAATTATACCTCAGACATTGTGAGTTAGACAATGGTCTCATTTTACTTCTTAAGACATTGTGAGTTGCACAATGGTCTCATTTCTTCTCAAGACATTGTACAGCGTAAACTATGGTCTCTAAGAATAATATTTCTCATAACATTAATATAATATCGTATTCGCGAAGGCCCGTTATAATTCTGTTCAACAATGGATGTATGTATAATCTAAAGTTACAAGTCTTGTATAGGCGGGACTTGTAATAGGAGGATTGATATGGTAATCGCTATGTTGACTCATTCATAGAGACTTTTACCTTGTTTACTCTAAAATAATCTAAAAATTATTAATGGATAAACAGGAAAGTGCAAAAAAAAGGAAAAAGATGAAAATTACTAAATAAATAAGAAAAATAAAAAAATAAGAACACCATAAAAACAGTACTCATTAATATCTTTGAACTCTAATGTTGGACTCGGCCTGGCATTTTTACTCCCATTTCCAAAGACGAGTTTTAAATCACATCGTCCCATAACTCATAGAGCATAGTCGATGCATCTCTTGTTCACCACCCTTGAAGGTTATGAGAGTACGCGCATTTCATTCACCGGAATTATAGAGTAGGCTGATTTATAATCTATTTATTTGAAAGGATTGGGACGCCTCTTCATTTAAATAATAAATTATAAAATCACCGAACCATAAGTTTATCATTTCTTACTTACATATAAATTGAACGCTTCTTATGTAAATAAGAAAATTATAAATAGTGGGCTTAATGGTATCCGATATGACACGAGTATGAACCTGAAATTAATAATCATCAGAATCCGTTAAAAGGGTCTAGAGACACAATCGTGTCTTACCACTCAGCAAAATCTTAAGGCCTCCCTTAGAGCTACCTTATCTCATTCTTAAGTTATTAACTTTTGGCATTGCAAGTCTTGCAATCACAATGTCTGTGGGCGCTAAACAGACTGAGTCAAATATTCCCGTCACCATTTGTTAAGTATTGACGTTATGGTCGCTACTGTTGGGGCTCCTGGTGCGGTCAGACTGATACAACATTATCCAATAGGTAAGTGCAACTCCCTTAAACCGATATAAACACCTATCAGACGAAACTGATAGTTGGACTATACATTTCGTGCACTAGTAGTAAGACTTAGGTCGCGGTACATCCTAGTACTAAAGCCAAGACTGGCAGTTTGATCCGCCCTGAGTGAGAGTAGCACTGGTTTGGGTGACCTGCGGGAAGTCCCAAGCAAGGGACACAAAAGCAAAGCGGTGAGCATGCGGGCAAAGCAGACAATATTGTGGTCTGAGTAAGCGGGATGTTCGAGTGAGAGCGATACCAGTGGTGTTAATATCAATCATAAACCTTGTAACGATATTTTTCCAAAAATATCTACCTTGATGGATTATATAATATCCTGGTCAACTAGCAAAACTTTTGTATGTTGAGAAGTGTCGAACATCTAATCTTGCTGAAGAAGTTATCATCGTCTGCTTAGAAACGGTTTATCAGATTTTAAACCTTTTCACGTCACGACAATCGATAACACAAATATAATCTCGGAACGAGATTTCTTAAATGGGTAGTACTGTAAAATCCGAGAATTTCGAAATTTGAATACAATTCAATCTGTGACTTTTAGAGTCTGGCTTGACTTATAAGAACGACCATCTAAATCACGAATTTCGACGACTCGGACTCTAAAGCAATTTGATGTGGAACGAAATTCCTGACAACTTTTTAGTTTTTGCCCGAGACCTGAAAACGAGCCGAAAAGGGCTAAAACAGCACCGCAAACATTTAACGAACAACATACAACGCGGACCCACAAAAATAATTAAAATTTATTTTAGTAATCAGGATTAATTAATAAAAATAATAAATACATTAGTTATCATTTTAATCAAAAGCGTAGTGATAACGCTAAATACTCGTAGCTTAAATTCATTTTTATATACGGATAAGACAACCGTTTTCACAAACGAATAACAGATATTTTATTTAATGTTATAAAATAAATTCTGAAATATTATCAAATAATACTCATTTTTAATCGGAAAATTATTTGAAAAACAATGCGCGAGTTCGCGACTACAGAAATCAAATCCCTGTTAAGGTCGACCAAACAGTCCCGAACCGTTTTTATAACCAAAACTATAATAAAGAAGTTACACTTTCAGAAGAAAACCCCTAAACTATGTTAACTGCACTTTTTGCTATAAAGTTTAATAATATATAATTTATATATATTTCATTTCATTTCATCTCATTTATACACACAATACACATAAACTACTCTTCCTTTCTCTCAGCCAAAATGACCGGCATCCACTCTCTACCACCGCCGCCGCCGTTCAACCACCGGCCGGAAAACTTTTCCGGCGAGTGTTCCGGCGAAGACCAAAGTTACTCCCCCCACTCCGATCTAGCCCCGATCCACAGAACTCCCACTCACCCTACGCGCACACTGAGCCACCAACCATTGTCATACTAAGAACCATCTCATCATCATCATAATACCACCATCACTCATACCACAGACCGCCAGCAAACAAAACCAGAATCAGCCCGGGGTGGCGTTTTTGGGCGTCGACAGAAAAACCAAATGCCAGGGTTATGTTGGAGTGGATTATAAAGAAAATTGTTAGGGTGGGTTCGGGTTATGGTCAATTGAAAACACCAAGGGGTGCGTTCCGTTTCTGTGCAAGAGCGACACCGAGTGGTGTGTTTGGTCCGGGTTGAAGCCACCACGACCCACAAAGGTGCGTGGGGTGTCGGGCCAAACCACCAGCGGGTGCGTTTGTTTGTTTTCACAAGATTAGGGTGCGTTTGAGGTTTATAACAGACAGAAGTGTTTGTTTTATGGGTTATCTCAAAAGGCGTTAGGGACCGAGGGGGTCGGGTTGAGTATAACACCGAGGGCTGCGTTTGTTTGCGTTTGGTTTGTACACAAACAGCCCCACCTAGGGCGTGTATTTTTGGGTTGGCTGCGAAACGAAAGCCGGGGGGGTTGTCGAGTGTTGGAATCTCGCAACCTCGAGGAAAAAGTGCGTATGGTATCGGGCGTTTAGAATCGCAGCGGTCCCGTTTTGGTTTCTTGACATAGGGTTTAGGGTGTGTTTGCTTTAGACAAAACGCACAAGGTGGCGTTGGCTGTCAAAACAGCCAGCCCAAAGTAGTACGGGTGCGTATTTGGTTCGAACCAAATCGTGGACAGTCGGGACAAAGGCCGGGGAGTCCGCAGTCTGGCTCGGGACATACCAGGGTGGAAAAAACGGGTCTTGTTTGGTTCGGCTGTCGAAAACAGCCAGGGTGCGTCGGGTTTGTGGGATAACACCGAAATGGGTGCGTTTGGTTAACACAAAAATATATTAATTGTTTCATTTATATTGATTTAATTATATGTGATGAAACATATTAAACTTGCGCGGTCTAAGTATAATATGTTATAAATATTAAAACGGGGTTGATATAAATCTATAAGCGATAATTAGATGTATTGTAGACGAGAGTTGAACTAAAAACGGACTTTGGCGCGTTTTATAACGGGTAATTAAGAGCAGAAAACAGAACTTGAGATTCGGGATTCGAGACCTTGAAAAGTTAGATTTTGGTTTACAAAATATAACAAATTATATTTTTACGGGCGTTTTGATATAAAACGGGACTTTTAACTCTCAATAACGAAGAAACTGAATCGAAATCGGAATATACACTTTAATGGAAAATAAGTTATTTTTTATATATTAAATCTGACAGATCTATTAATTAGACGATTTGAGCACTTTCGAGTCCGTTTCAGCCTTCCGGCGAAACACGAATTTGTTCGTAATGACATTTATACTTTGCCAGCGAGGATTGTCTGCTTTAAAAAGTTAAGATATAGCGGTCAAAACAAAAGGTCGGTTAATATATTTATTTTTCATTTAATAGTTTTTAAGATCCTTAATTCGGATTTCTAAACACGGGGAGTCCTAAAAAATAGTAACTTTCTGTAAATCTTGAGATAAGTTAGCGGATTATGAAACGAAAAATAGTATATAAATTATAACATATAATATACTAAGGATTAAAGTTTAAAGACGGCAAGTGGATTTCCCATCACGTTATACGAATAGATACATATTAAAATATGTATGAATTTCGTGTAACTATGTACGCATCGTTGATCGTTATTTAATACGTGATTATAATAGAGCGAAAGACATAATTATAGGTTCGTGGCCAAGATCCGTTGCAGATACAGTTGTGATTTACTTGGATTAACTGACGTGGTCTTTAATCAATGTGAGTTCAAGCCTCGCTTTTCCATCTTTGAATGTTTTTAATACCCGCGAGGGGGATACAAGCTTGTCAACAAATTCCCTTATACATACTCGTTATCTTATAACAATGTGATTGTTTTCAAGGATTATTGTGAGTTTATATATCCCCATGTTTTTACATCGTTTACATATAATTGGGGGTGAGAACATGCCTTGTTTATGCAATGCATTTACATGATAGATTTACAAATTGGTTTACATACGTATTTGCATAGCTCGGCAATGGGGATACATTAATTCTGACTTCATTTTTTGGTCACACAATCGACTACATACTTACATTGAAATGAATATGGATAGCTTAGGCTGATAGAATTGAAACAACAAAATTAACGGCCCTGGTGTTCTGGAGGGACACCGGTAATTGGGATTACATATATTTACATTACAGCCCGGTTTTCCTGGAGGGGACACCGGAACAGGAGTCATAAAGCTTTGTAGCACTCCAAATTGGGTACAAACAAGTCTACGTCACAGCGACATGAACTGTACATCACTTGGAGGGTGAGCGCGAATGTTATGAAATACATCTATTTCGGTTGTGGATCCACTGTTCGGGTGATTAAGCTTATCGCCGGTAAACGAACATTAATAGCGTGGTGATGTCCACAAGCGAATGATATAAAATTATGATCTATTCCGGGATGACCAACCCCCGTTATCGGGTGACTAGGCTATCACTGTGAACGAACGTTTATAGACTATGTCGGATTATAACATGGGACTATAGGGCACCCCGACAAATACATAATTTGGTATATTTTGGTGACATTAAAATTTGTCATGCAATTATTTATAAAAATCTTGAGGAAAAGATTGGTACATTTCTGGTGACATAAAATTGAACCATGCATCTTTATAAAGTCCTTTGGCGGATAATAATTGGTATCTTTTGGTGACATAAAAGTGTCGTGCATATTTTAAAAACATTTACATGTACGTTGATGACACAGTGTTTAAATATATTTGTGTTGACCCTTACATTCATATTTAAACTAATCTATGAAACTCACCAACTTAATGTTGACAACTTTTAAACATGTTTTTTTCTCAGGGTGAATTAGATCGCTTGGCATTATTTGATGTGCATTGGAGTCTTTACATTCAAGCTGTTCATTGTGATGCAATTATGGGACAAATGTTATATTAAATTCAGATTTTGATTAAATCAACAATGTTATTTTTCAAACGACACCTAGAGGTCGTTCTCTTGTATCTAGCGCTGCGTATTATGAAGTAACTCCCCAAAGTGGTATTCCGCTGCGTTGTTGTAGAGAACTAAGAGCACTGGTTATAGAGAACTAGGTTGCATATTTTACCCTAGACTATAACCGTTTTCACAAACATTGCATCACAATCAAACATTTTCAAAGGTGCATACAAGCTACTTGCTTATGTGCTTACAATACTTGCCTGCATTGAGTGCTTAACGTGACATACATATATATAATTATATTATCACTCTACATCATTTGCGTATATCGCAACGCTATTTATAAAGATTTATGATAATAAATACCAATCCTCTCCTATTAACAAGTCCCCGCCTATACAAGACATATAACATTTAGATTCATACATAATCCCCATGTAAACAGAATTTAACGGCTTCGCGTAATAACGATATTTATATAAAGTTATGAAGATAAATAATATTCTTAGAGACCATAGTTTAACTTACCAATGTCCTAGGAACAAATAGACCATTGTGCAAACTCACATGTCTAAGAAGTAAAATTGAGACCAATTGCGAGCTGCATTGAGTGCTTACGTGACATACATAAATATAATATATATATGCTTACATCTTGTTTTGCGTATATGTCCGCACGAGCTATTTATATAAGAAGTTTATTATATAAATACCAAGAATATTTTTAAACATTGTGAGTTGTGCAAAATGAGTCCCTCAATTATTACTCAGACATTGTTGAGTTAACAATGGTCTCATTTTTTTACTTCGTAGACATGTGAGTTTCACAATGGTCCCTCATTTCGTTCTCAGACATAGAAAGTAATACAATGGTCTCTAAGAATATTATTTTCTTCATAACTTTATATAATATCGTATTACGCGAAGGCCGTTATAATTCTGTTTACATGGGATTATGTATGAATCTAAATGTTATAAGTCTTGTATAGGCGGGACTTGTAATAGGAGGATTGATATGGTAATCGCTATGTTGACTCGTTCATAGAGACTTTACCTTTTTACTCTAAACCAAGTGCTCATTAAATTATCTTGAACATCTAATGTTGGTCCTCGCCTGGCAGTTCATTACTCCCAGCTTCCAAATGACGAGTTTCTAAATCACTGTCCCCATACTCATTAGAGCCCATGCAACGTCATGTCAACCACCTTGAAAGGTTATGAGATTAACGTGTAATTCCCCGGGAATTATTAAGTAAGGATTGATTTAATAATTTATTTATTTGAAAGGATTGGGACGCCTCTTCGCATTTAAATAAAATAAATTATAAATCACCGAGAACCATAAGTTATCATTTCTTACTTACATAAATTTGATGCTTCTTTATGTAAATAAGAAATTATAAATGAAGTGGCTTAAATGTAATCCCGATATGACACGAGTATGAACCTGAAATCAATACTCATCAGAATCCAGTTAAAGGGTCTAGAGACCATCATTCGTGTCTTACCTACACAGCAAAATCTTAAGAAGGCCCCCTTGGAGCTACCTTATCTCATTCTTAAGTTATTACCTTTGCCATTGCAAGTCCTTTAGCAATCACGAATTGTCACGAGGAGCTAACACGACTGTAGTGCAATATCCCGTCTCCATTTGTTAAGTATTGACGTTATGGGTCGCTACTGCGTTCGGTCCTGGAGCGTCCCGACTAGAAACAACTTTATCCAATAGGTAAGGCAAACCTCCCCTTAATAAATAAACGAGATAAAGCCTATCGATCGAAACTGATCGTTGGCACTATTCATTTCGACCACTAGTAGGAAGACTTAGGTCGCATACATCCTAGTACTGCAAGAACGCATTTGAGGCATAGGCTTGAGTTAGAGTAGCACTGGTTTTGGGTAACCTGCGGGAAGTCTCAAACGAGGGACACAAAAGCAAAGCGGTGAGCATGCGGGCAAAGCATAAATATTATGTCTTAGTAAGACGGGATGTTCGAGTGAGAGCGATACCATGTTGTGGTTAATCTCAATCATAAAACTTGTAACGATATTTCTTCACAAATACTACTTGATGGATTATAAATCCTGGTCAATCTTAGCCAAACTTTTTGTATGTTGGAAGTGACGAAACTCTAATCTTGCTGAAGAAAGTTATCATCGTCTTGCTTTTAGAAACGGTTATTATCAGTATTTTAAACCTTATCTCGTACCACACTGCTTCAACCGGCTCCGACCAGAAATCAAGAACCAAATGGTCCCAGCAACGACATCGTTAACCGGTTTTAGTGGAGAAACTATATGGCCGCTGGGACAACTTAGGCTCTTAGTAACAATAGGAGATGCAGATCATTCTACAAGAGCATGGATGAATTTCATGATCGTAAGGTCATTATCACCGTACAATGATATCATTGGAAGACCTGGAATACGAGAAATCCAAGCGGTGCCATCTACAGCCCACGGAATGCTTAAGTTCCCAGTCAACGGAGGAATATTGACTATCCGTAGCACTATCTTGATACCTGCTGAGTGCGCCACGGTGGTTACATCGTCTGAGATACCCAAAGAGGCTGCAGTCCATCATGAAAATTTTAAAATAGCTCCACATCCGAATTTCCCTGATCATGAAGTAGCAATCGAAGGGACGCTATCCGCGAAAGGTCGGACGGAACTGTGCTCACTCCTGAAGGAAAACTTGGATATATTGGCATGGCAGCCGTCAGACATGACAGGAGTTCCGCGATCAATAACTAAACATCGACTCAATATCCGGGAAGGATATTCGCCTGCCAAATATATGTTTGTTTTGCATTTGTATTGTGCAGGAAGTGGATATCAACAAAAAGACAGAAAACCAAGCCAAAATGACAAAACTGAGCATGGAATGGAAAAGACTGTGCAAAATCAAGGCCAAAGTCCAAAAATGCCAAAGTCAGAGTCAAAACTGAAGAATACTATTGGATGCAATCTTAACCCATCTGATGGGCCGGGAAAGCCCAATAGTATATTTATGAAGACTGTGAAGACCAAATGGGCCCTCAATCAATTACAACAGCCCATTTGTGTGCAATTGACAAAGACTGTGAAGACTTTGAAGGCCCAATCCTAGCCCAGTTACAGCCAATCTCAGCCATTGTACACACAAAACCCACTCCATAACCTTATTGGGCTTGAAAAAGCCCAATAACCAAACCTGTACCTTATTGGGCCCAAACCCAAACCCAGTGGGCCCAATACAAGCCCAAGCCCAATAAAAGCCCACATACCCTTTTTATAAAACATAAGGACCAAAATGTAAATTTTAGAACTTTGTTTTATAATTAAAAATGAAAAAAATAAACCAGAGGGACCATTTTTGCAATTTATCAAAACCTCTTTTATTCTTTTAGTCATAAAACACAAGGGCTGAAAATGCAATTTTCCAAAACCTTTCTTAAACCCTTTTAGTTATAAAACAGCAGGGACCATTTTTGCCATAACCCAAAACCCTCCTTTTTACTTCTTTTGTTATAAACCACAAGGACCAATTCTGTTAATATCCAAACTCACTTATAACTAAAATTGGGCCAAATATAAAGTGAAAAGAGAGAAAGAGTTGAGGGACTTAACTTGCCTCTTCCCCAACGTTTTCTTTTAAACCTGCAACCACCCCTGTACACTCCATGTACCCGCCAAAACCTTACCCCCCATTTCCCACGGTTTTATGGCCAAACCACCTCTCCAGTACACACCCACAGCTCACCCTACCACTTCCCACAGCCTATTGACCCTTATCACCCCTTTCCAGTTCATTTCACTCAACCCCGTACCCCCCCCATCAATGGCTAAGATCAATACAAGGCATACCAAGGGCTAGAATTGCTTGGGGATTGTTGCACTCTCACAACAAGCTCATCCCAACACAAAGAGGAGCCTTTGGACCTCTATAAAAGAAGAGAAGCCAAGCCGAACAAACAACACCAATTTTTATGTTTTTTAACTTAAATTTAATTCCAAGTCTTCCTCTTTATCATTTAAAGTGTAACTCAGTTGTTTTAAAAGCCTATGTTGTAATATACTTTCAGTTTTAAATTCAAGTTAAGTGTTTTTTGTGATATTGCATTTTGTCAAAATCAAACTATGCATTTAAACCATTTAATTTCTGTTTAAAAAAAAAACTTATGTAATAGTTGTGGTTAAAGTGATTAAACCCCAACTTATACTTTACATTTCTAAGCTTTCTTTCACTAAAATCCGTTAAAAAAAAAAAACGTTTATTTTTATATTAGAATTAAGGGGGTTAGTTTGGCATAGTCCTTTTAAATGGGTCATAAATGGAAATGGGTATGGTTCAAGCTCACGTCAATCACGAGCCAACTTTTGGCTGAGTGAGTAGGCGTCATAGGCCATTAAAATTATCATTTTTATTGTAGAAAACCAAGTATTTTTTATGTCCCTCTTTATATCTGTCAATATTTCAATAAGCTAACTTGAGCTTAAAGGCTCAAGCTGCTTAAGCAGCTTAAGCACCTATTTGTGTGCTTGTTGTTGTTGTTTCTAGACAGTAAACCTACCCCTTGTTGCTGTCCTTTTGGTTTGACCAAGTAATAAGCCAAAGGTATGCATGATCTTTGAAAACAGCCAATTTTAAGCCCAATATTCAGCAGGATTAAATCCTCATTTATGAACCAAGTTTTGAAAATAAGCTTATTAGCAACCCTTTTAAATCTGTCTTGGGTTGGTCTTGGGAAATAAGCCCTTGTGAGCTTATTGGGATAAGCCAAAAAAGGCCCCTAAGGGCTGTTTGTACTTCCCCTGGTGCTGAGCACCAAATCTAGCCCCCTATTTCTAGCTTATTTGACCTGTAGCTATAGGATATTTTGGCTTATTAACATAGCTTATAGGTATCTCTCTTAGGTTTAGCAGCTTAATTGCCTTAAGTAGCTTATTAAGATAGCTTAATTATAGCTTAAAAGTTCACTATTTCTGTTTCTTTTGCAAATTGTTAGAATAGCTTATTTAAATTTCAGCTTATCTTAGGGCTTATTAGGTTACCTTAGCTTATCATTAGGACTCCCCTAGCCTATTTAACTGTCCCCATAAGTTTTAGCTTATTTTGTTGGCTTAAATCCCAAAAAGCCAAGTAAAATAAGCTCATAAGCTTATTAAGCTTCTGCAGCTTTAAAAAGCTACATTTCTGGCTTATTAAGCTCAATTCAGCTTATGTGCTTCTTAGGAAAAATGTTCCCCTTAAGCCCCTTAGTAAGTTTGCTTTTATAAGTTTTCAAAAATAAGCTCTTTGGACCCTTTTTGATAATCGGGGTCCAACTCAGGGACCATTTGTGTAATTTTGACTTTTCTTGTTAACTTTGTTAGTCCTTAGGTTAGTCACCCTGTTACTTCGTTAGTCCTTGTTGCTTTACACTGTTAGTCCTTTAGTTTAACAGCCATTAGACTTTTAGTTAATTAAATAATTAATTTAGGTTTAAATCTAATTAGTTTAATTACTTTTATATTATAATCATTGACTTTTTGGGGCAGGTTTTATATTTTAAAAATTTTACTTTTTCTTTATTTAATTTTATTTTTTCAGAATTTTTATAACTTTTATTTTTTGTCTTTTTCTATTTTCTTAGTTTTAATTAATTAATAATCTTTATAAATTCATAAAAAATCCAAAAAAGAAAAAAAAAATATTTTTCTTTTTTATAAAATTTTCTTTTGTCATTTAGTGTCTAGGAAAAATATAAAATTTAGTGTAGGCTTAATTTTTCTTAAAATCCTGTTTTAGACTCCGTTTTTTAATAAACCGGTGCGATTTTACCGTTTCTTTTTCTTTTAGCATTCAACAAACGACCTCACTTTTTAGGTTCCTTAAGTTTTCTTTATTTTTCAAGTTAAGTTAATTAGAATTTAATTTTGATTTTTAATTTAATTTAGCATTTATTTTCTTAATTCTTAGTATTTAGATCTCCCGATACCTTATTCTGTTCCCCGTATTTTAGTGTAGATTTAATTTTAGGATTTCCCTATAACTAATTTCGTTTCCCGTAGTTTTTAAGATCCCTATTTCCTATATTTGTTTCCCGTAGATTAAATTAGATTTTATTTAATTAATTTTAGTTGTAATTAAATTCTGTGTTTTCCATCATATCATATATTCTACCATCAGTGTCAATTTCTCTTCAAACCAGGATAACTTTCAATTAGCAAAAAGGCCTCGTCGGGACATAGCAAACCTCGGGAATATCTCTTCCGGAATCTTTTATCATTGATTCTCATAATATTTTTATTTCTAAGATAGGTCCTTGACTTTTCCCTTTGTCAATGGTAAAGATTTTGGATTTGCCTATTATTTATATAGTAATACTAATTGACGAATCTGCTGCGTCTCCATTGGTGGGAGTTTCGCTGAAAAGGCTTGTTCAATCATAGCTTGGCACGATTTCTGGAGTCATTTTTTGGGGTTGGTGTTGCAAGTTAGGGGTATTCTGTCCTCGTCTGGTCGTAGGTGCCATGATTTGTCTAGATCACAAAAGAAAAAACGTAAGGTTATAATCATGACAGAATATAGTAATGATTTATAGATGAGATGACAACACAAGAGAGGTATATAGTACAACATAACACATCTATTTCATTTATAACTTGGAAAATTTTACATGAAATAGTTGTTGGTACACAAAATACAATACAAAAGATCTAAGGCTATGCTAGCGGGGAAAACCCCTAATACTTAATATGCTTGTACAATGACCTAACAAGACAAAATAACATAAATCACTAGATATGACTGTCAGCATCTCCAGAAGCATCCTAGTGATCTAGAATCCTAGCATCTGGTCCTAGCTGTCTAGCACTCCTCTGTTGCTCCCGCAGTGATAACAACTCAGCTTGCATGTCCACGTCATCCTCGCCTAAGTCTCTCATCACTCGGTAGAGTCCTGCCAATCAATGTCACTGCGCCTACGGTCATACTCTCGAAGCGCTTCCAGCATTCAGTCCTGCTACATCTGGAAACGCCAAGTCCTTATATAACCAAGGTGTGTGTCTGAAAGATAGTACTCTGCATCTGTAGGATGTAGCCTGAGTATGTGCCTGATAGTGTCCTCGTATGCATACACATGACCCACGGTGAGGTGTCTGAAGCTCAGATAGGACGCTCCGACTCAATCTTATGAGTGAGCCAGCCTCTCTGTAAGCATAGGCCTCACTCCTTCATAATCCATACTGTCTCTTGTAGTAGTTATCCGAATCCCCTCAATCCATACTGTCTCCTGGAGAGTCATCCTATCCCCCATAAGTAAGTCAACCCGCTGTGAGTCCATAGCGACTCGCTGTGATATACGAGTCCTACCATCCTGAGCATCCTCTAGTAAAGCATACAAGTCCTGTGTGTCATGCTCATGGAGCTCAGCAAGCTCTGTAACCCTAGTATTGACCTCTCCCACGGTCATAGGTGCTACCTCAGGAACTGCCTCTGCCGGATCCACCCAAGTATCCCTAATACCATACCCAACCTCACTAATCCCCTGTCGTCTCGCTTCAGCATCCACGGTGCTGACAAACCCATAATCTGTCCCTCGTCCTCCGATAGGTCTAGCGGTAGAACTCTCCCCGACCTCATACCTAGAGCCTAGAGTGGACAAACACAACCTCTTGCGAGGTGGCTGCTCGGACTCGGGAATATCATCCCTACGGTCAACAGGTGGTGGTATGTATAGAGATGGTGGTAGTGGTGGTAGTGGAGGTGATGGTAATGCGGCAGTAACCGCATCAACAAGGGCCTGAGTGGAGGCTATCCTGAGTGTCTGGATTTGGGTTGGACACCCAGATGATGGTAGTAATGGTGATGGCATAGGTGGTGGTGATGAAAGTGCAGGTGGGGCCGTGCACCTAGCAAGGCGCTCCCCTGCAGAGGGTGGTGATAGTGAGATAGGTGGTGATGGTGGTGGAGTAGGCATGGCTAGAAGTCTCTCAACCTCTGCCTCTGGTGGAAGGGATATGGAAGCCTGAAGCCGGACAGTAATCCTAGCTCCAGTGGTAGTAATGTCAGTAGAGGGTGGTGGTATAACAGGCTCTGTTCCCTTAGGTGGGGAAACAAGCTCAATAGTAGGTACTACAACAGCAGAGTCGGCCGGAGCTAAGTGCTCCTCCTCATCCTCATCATCTTCATCCTCATCATCGGCGTCATCCCTGGATGAATCGCCGTCATCATCATCTCCGTCCTCTCCCCCGTCCATAGGGTAGTCAACCGGACCATCCTCTGTCTCATCATCCTCATACTCCTCTGGATCCTCCTCGGGATCCGACTCAGTAACATATCCTGAAACTCATGATCATCCTCCAATGGTATATACTCAAGGTATATAGGCTCTAGCACGTAGTCAGGATCATGTGGCTGTATGAACATAGCCTCACGTTTATCCTCGTCCTGTGGTACTGGTGGTGTCTGTGGATCCTCTGGGCATGGTATGTAATCCGGTGATGGTGGGGCTACTGGCTGCATAGGGAGTCCATCGTATCCGTATACGATGACTCGTGGAGAACTGACTCACTTGAACTCACACCTTTTTATGTGGGTAAATATAAACAAATATAAATACAACACAAAAAGGATCAGAATCACGCGAGACCAATGAAACCGGAAGCAGTATAGA